>CAEGAE010073687.1:0-37153 GCA_903067095.1 Girardinus metallicus
ATGCTGCTAACACTTAGCTTTCGTCAACAACTCAGGCGGAAGTGAGAGAGTAAATAAAGTCCCGGCCGGAACACGGTGAGCTAAATAATTACACATAATATAACGAGGCTTCGAGGCAGATCAGTTTTCCTCGAGGAATTTTAATAATCGAGGTTCTCGAATCACTCGAGGAATCGTTTCAGCCCTAAAAATGAGTCAAAGTGATGTTCAATTTGTGATCCCTTGAACTCACCAAGTCAAAAGCAAAGAAATCTGACAGTGTTTTCTAAAGCAGCTTTAGTCATCATGCTGTTGTCCCTCAAGTGATTGTGGAAATTACTCAGCAGCGGCTTGACGGAGGATTTTTACCTACTAAAGAAATTTGCTGACATCTACTGGAGATACTGAAAAACTTCCCCTTTGTTCAAAATCATTGTTGAGAATATGAAGAAGAACAATAAATATTGAAGTTCTGTCTATAGGCTTAGTTAAATTTAACTATTTACTACCAATTCACAACAAACGAATCTGGTAAGATAAAATGTTTTGTTATGAGTTAAATAATCTGCCAGGGGAACTACTTACTCATTATTTAGAAATTATTGACTTAAAACAAGTGAGTATTTCTTGCTAAAAAGTTATTTATAAGTTAGTTTTGTCCCATTTCAAGAGTACTTAGATATTATGCATTAAAAACTTTAAAAACTTGACCAAAACTGGTCATTAAAAACCTGACCAAAACTGGTCAAAAGTCCTTAGCAGTCGTTAGCAGTCAGACCTGTAGAAGGAAGCACTGCGCCCCTAGTGGTTAATCAAAACTAAGTTAAGATTTTCTCTTTTTTTTCAGTGTATAATTATTGAAATCAAAGTTGGAACAGTACTTCTGACAATAAATATGTCCCAGAGTGACACACAGGAAAACACTGAAGCACTGGGCCAGGTATAGTTTCCATGCAAATAAAGCTGCTCAGATAATAACAAAAATAATTTCAACTCCCCACTTGTCTCAATTGTATTTTTTTACACATTAAATAATGGTTTGAAGCATTTTATCTTATTTTATTTTATTTTATTCTACCTAAACTTATTCTATTATGTTAACTGTTACTGCCAGTGAGTGACTGTTATTATTATTATTATTGTTTGTTATAGTTAATAAAAAATCTAATTAAAAACAATTGAATATGGTATTTTCTTAAGAATTCAACACTTTTAATTTAATTTATAATTTTGTGGGAAACAATTTTCATCTCTACTGTAAACCTCAAGCTCTTGTAGGCCTTTTGGAAACGCAAATTTCTGCCCGTTTTCTTCTCTTCCGAGCAGTAATCTCCCTTGCCAATATGGCGGGCGCGTCCACGTGTACTCAGCAGTCTTTAGCCTGTCAGACCTGTGGAGGGAAGCACTGCGCCCCTTCTGGTATCTTCTATTCAAACCAAAAGCGAAGAAGAAGAAGAAGTGTTACGTCTTGGTGGGCGGGTCTAGACGTCATTTCCGTAAAAAATCAAACAAATGAGTTTATTTATGATAACGCTAGCCTCGCAGCTGTGCGGTTTAGTCTGTATTAAGACTGATTTGATTCCGGTTTACCCGATCCTACTCTTTAACGGACGGCCGTGAAACAGCAGGTTAGTCCTCACCGCTGTCTAACTTCCTGTTATAAGGACACAATTTAGACTCCAGCACTCTCACTGTTGCTAATGCTAATGCTAAATAAGAAGCTTTGTTGAATCACGCCGGTTATTGATTCTGGTTTTAAATTCATATGGACTTGATTAAGCAAAACATGTTTGCTTGGATTTAGCTTAGGCTGGCTTTTTAAATCAGCTACTAAACATTAACAGGTATGATGTTGGAGCTGGAGTAAAGGGCTAGTTCTACCAGTTTTGGTCAGATTTTTCTTCAAATTCAAACACCACATGGATTTCATTATTACACACAGCCTACTCAGTTTTTAAAGCACAAGTTATGTTTTATGATATCTTGTTTTCTTTGCAAAAATATTAAAATAGGTGATTCTGGGAGTGCTTACAATTAATTCCTGTCCGAGTTCTGATGCATTATAAACTGTGACTAAAATGTTTGCTTTTACATTTATTGACCATTCTTTTTCTTTTGTATGTTGTGCGCACATTCAGATAATATAAAGTAAGATAATTTCTAAATGACTTGCTGTTGTAAAGGAGAGAACAAGACATTTCTGTGATTTATTCGGATCAAACATGAAGCCATAAAACATTTTTCCATTCCAAAAATCAGAAACGCTTATCAACTTAAGGACACATTATAGCATTGTTATGCAGATTAAACACACTAAGAGGGTTTGTGTATACGGCTTTTATTAAAAGGTTTGAGGATAAAAGAAATGTGGCCCTCACTAGCCAAATTACAGATATACATTTTTAAATATTACAAACTTTTTATTGATTTTAACTTTTGTCTAGACTATAGAGGTACTCATTTTTATTCACAAATTATTCTGCTTTTAGGAGTATCAGAGTAAAGAGGGGCTGAATATAATCATTTATGTAAAATAATTCACCACTTTTTGTTTGTTTGTCGTATAGAATCTCAATAAGGTACATTGGATTTTGTGACAACAGCACAAAGCCTTTCCAGGGGTGTGAATATTCTTTCCTCTCTGCTTATATTTAGATGACATTTCCTCCTCCTCCTTCCCTGGACTGAGCTCAGCAGCAGGCATGGAGCCCTCCACCAAACCTGGGCCCAACCAGGTGGCTGATGTGGTGTTCGTCATCGAAGGAACGGCCAACCTCGGACCGTACTTCGAGTCTTTAAGGAAAAACTACATTCTTCCAGCCATTGAGTAAGTTCCTGAACATCCAAACTGGGGAGTTTCATTGTGTCCTTAATTAACTCCCGTATTTATTTATTTTTCCAAGATATTTCAACGGAGGCCCTCCGGCAGAAACAGATTTCGGTGGAGACGTGAGTGCTGCTCTTACTGCTCTTTAAGGGATGCAAGTTATCGATTAATGAGTTAATCTAAAGTTGATTGCTTTTACCAATCGACTAATGATGAATTGATAAGCGGCCACTTTCTTAAAACTTAAGTTTTCTTTTGTACCAAGAGGCCCGGCCGCCTTTCCATAACACGAATAGCTATTTTTTCCACAAAATGCTGAATTTAAAAACACGTTTTTGTGTTAGCTGTGTTAAATACTGACTGAATAATTGGAAAATCATGGTTTTCTCACATTATTAAACTTAGCCGTCGAAATTAACTTATTGGTGTCATTTCTGTTCATTTTCTGTTATTCTGTCGTCACTCCCTGGCCTTCGTAGCAAATCGATTTAGAGTGAACGCTGTTCACATGAAATTTAAGATGCTTGTAGAGCGTTTATATTTTAAACCAGATCCGCATGAAGTTCATTTTTCATCCCTGTTTAGATCGTTTCTTTTTTCCCGTTCTGCTATTTTCCGCCAGCTTGGCTCCGTTTAGAGATGACCAGTGGCGCCCTCTGCTGGATGGCGCCACTAAAAGAAGTCTAAACGGACGTTATTAGTTAATCGATTAAAGCTCATTTTAATCTAATAACCCATAAATTGTTTGCATCCTGACTCTCTTCATGTTCTGACTGAAGTCTGAGTGTTTCTTGAAGGCGAGCACCACTTTGTTTCCTGCAGTATGGAGGGACGCAGTACGGTCTGGTGGTGTTCAACACGGTTGACTGCGCGCCGGAGTCATACGTCCAGTGTCACGCACCAACCAGCTCTGCTTTCGAGTTTGTGTCGTGGATCGATAGCATCCAGTAAATAACTTCATCTTCTTTAATCCAGATCAATATTTCTCCTCGCAGCCGGGATGATTCTTAGCTTTCGGTTTCCTGCAGGTTCATGGGAGGCGGAGCTGAAAGCTGCAGTCTGATCGCGGAGGGACTTTCTGTGGCCCTGCAGCTTTTCGACGACTTTAAAAAGATGAGAGAACAAATGTAAGCTGGTGTTTTTCCATATCTTCAAGTCTGTGTGTTATTTGAGAGTAATTTGTCATTTTTTGCACTGTTGCAGAGGTCAAACGCATAAGGTGTGTGTGCTGCTGTGTAACTCCCCTCCATATCTGCTTCCCGCTGTGGAAAGCGTCAGCTACACTGGCTTCACAGCGGATAACTTGGTCAAAATCATCAGAGACGTAAGAGACGTTATGCTCTGTTCTGCTCTAATACAAGGCTTCAGGTGTAATTAATCAGCTCTAAGCATTTTCCAAGACGTAATATTTAAAGTAGAACCAAATTGCTAATTTGGATGTTACTTCCTCTTTAGAAATGTTTGTTTTTGTTTAGAGTAACTATTATTTTAGTATTTGATTATTCTGATGATTAATCAATTAATCAGATAAAAAAATTGTCACATTTTATAGATTTTTTTTTTTAATTTAACCACGTTTTTGATTGCGAAGGATTAAAAAAAAATCTTTTTTGTAATATTTTTCCGCAGAGAGGGATTCACTTCTCTGTCGTCGCTCCACGGAAGCTGCCGGCTCTCAGGGCTTTATTCGAGTGGGCGTCTCCGGTGACCGGCGCCGTGGAACCGCATCCGGACTACAGCCAGGACCCGTTCCACATGGTGCTGGTCAGAGGAATCTCTCTGCCCGGTGAGAAACATTCACATCCCAGATCTCACCACCTCGATCCAGGTTTTACTGGAGCTCCTGATGCCAGAGAAGCGGCACGAGTTTCAGACTTGACTTGGACTCTTTAGTTTAAGTAGCGGTTTTTTAATTAACTTATTTTTTATTGTTTTTATTCATTTTAAATCAGTTACAAGTGTATGTTGGTGTACGTTCAGTACGTGCAATATGTTTTAAACGCATTGCTGTGTGAAAACTTTAGATATGTGTTTATTTGACATTTTCCTGGTCATTTTATGGAGGAAAAACTATTTTATCGTCCACCTACATGTTTCTCTCAAACTGCCTTTACTTTATGAACTTCAAGGTTTCTTCTATTTGTGTTGTTGCTAAATAATTTATGGCTGTTAATTTTCACACCTTAATGTGAAAATTTTTCACAATTTTTCTACACTGTATTTATTCCGATGAAGGTTTTTTGCGGTCTGACAGAAAGATTTAGTTGCTTTGAGCCGTTTTTTTGGTGCGTAGGAGAGATAAACACATGAACCCCAACACCTTCTGCAGGGCAGATTTTCAGTTTTTGTCTCATGGAAACATCTTCATTAGTCTCCGCAGGCGGAGGACCACCACACAAACCAGTCCTCCCTCCTCAGCCGCTGCCTGGCAGCCAGTCTGTTGTCGGACCCTCGCAGGCCCCCCCGCCCATCAACCCCGCACACAGTTATCAGGTAACGGGCGAGCAGGCGCCTTCATGCTAATTCCTGCCACCTGCTTTTTGGCGCGCGCTCAGAGCGTGGTGTTTATGTCTTCCTCTGGAAAACGTTTGACGCTGTATTTGTGTGCCTTTAATCTGCTTCCTGCAGAATCAGCCTCCGTTGACTCCTGCTCAGGTGGCTGCACAGATGGCCGTGGATGCAGCCAATAACCAGAAGAATCGCTGTAAGTTAACAGGAGGTGCTAAGCTTTTGAGAATAATTAATTTTTGCCAAGCTTTGTTTTGCTTTTTTTTTCCCCGTGTTTACCTACCATGTCTGGGATTTTCTTCCCCCTTAGAAAACCATGTTATGTTTGAGATGTTTACCAGCCACTTTACTCTCTGTTTTTGTAAAAGTCTGAGGTTGTTGACGCATAGAATTTACACCTTTTCACTGCGAAGGTACACAAAATCTTAGGAAGTATTTTTTGTGTAATTTCTAGTGCAGATGCCTTCATACACCTGAAATAAGACAAAACTAGCTTACAAGTAACTTTTCATCAAAATATTGGCTACTTTTGAGCCAATTATTGCTTAATGTTAATAAAAATACTGGCAGGTTGTGACTTGTAAGACATTTTCTTACAGGTGAAAATGTCCAGTAGGACTAGTATTTGTTTTATTTACGCTGAGAAATATTGACTCAAAACAAGTTTCTACATTGTGCTGAAAATTTACTTGTGGGTTAGTTTTGTCTTATTTCAAGTGTACGAAGATATTTTGACTAGAAACTTTAAAAATAAAAAATACTTGGTAAGATTTTGAGTTCTTATGGTGTAAAAAAAACAAACATATAAAACGTACACAAATTACATCAAAAGCATAATATTTGTAGATACCAATCATGGCATTTATTCAATAAAAAATGTGGAGAGAAATATAAGAAACTGAAAAATGTTTTTAGCTCTAAAACAGAAACGTAAAGTAAAAACCACATAATTTGGAGTTTGAACCAACAATTTGTGTTTTTTTCTCATTAAAAGTAAAATAAATGGGTTCCAAACAAGTTGGCACATTTTGTAAATTTTTTAATTTAACCATTTAAATATTTATTCAATATTATAAATAATAAACAATAAAAATAATACATTTTATTTGCAGGCGCCTTTCTTGACACTCGAGGTCGCCTTATTTTTATTTAACATAAAAACAAACACAAAATTTAAATACGTGGTAAAAACTAAGTACCAAACAAAATTTAAACAGATAATACAAATACATTAAAAGATGCAAATTTAAAGAAGAAAATATACACCTTAGTGCCTAAAATGCAGTACTGTCTACATTTTATTGCTAACTAAAGGAATGTCAGTGAAGGCTTTCCCATTACATTAATTGTTTCGAAAAATCTTCTTTCTGCAAAGTAATTGTGCTAAAACAGCACAGTCAGGCTGTACATTGTATATTAAACTGGTTTTCCATATATTACCACTGTTCGCCATTCGCTCTGCCATTCTTAACCGCAACAGGAACCTGAAACTTTTCCACTCTGCTCAATAAAAAAGAGCAAGCAGCTTCTTTTTGTTGTTCTTTCCAGCCATGTTTGCCTTGCTGTTTGGGAGTGTGGAGTTCTTTGGATGAACTCTTCGTCCATGAATGTTTTATTTTCATCGTATTTAAAGCAAATCTCCTGTGAGTGACATTTGCGGTCGTCTTTGTTTTCTTTCTTCCAGTCACAGGAATTGCCAGTGGACAATTCCAGAATCAGCCGATCTCTTCGGTCCCCGGGCCAAAGCACGGGCAGCCTAGCCTGCCGACGGTAACCACGGTGAACCAGTCGTTGATGACCCAGCAGGTTCCCACCAATCCACAGCAAACCGTTCCGCCCCCGGGCCAGCTGGTGGCCAACCAGCAGGTCCAGCCGCAGCCGCAGCCCACGCCCAATCAGCCCACGGCGCCGTCAGCACAGCCCAACATCGTAAGACAATTTAGATTTAACACATTTCAGGTCATCAGTGGCGTTTGAATGCATTATTATTTTATTTGCAGGGACTCAGGTTAACTTAGTGAAGGGATAAAAAGTGTTAACTGGTAAAATTTACAGCAAGAGACACTTATTTGCCCCCCCTGCTTTGTGACTCATCTTAGTAGATATAAACCTCAACTCTACAATTTTATCTTTTTCAAAACAGAGAATAATTTTATTATGGTGGTGGAGTCATGCTTTGGGCCAAAATCATGGGGAGAGAATCGTTGGTCGGCCTTTAGGGTCCCTGAAGGTGTGAAAATGACCTCAGCAAAGTATCTGGACTTTCTGACTGATCACTTTCTTTCATGGTTCAAACAGAAGAGCCGAACCTTCAGTAACAAAATCATCTTCATGCATGACAATGAATGCAAGGAATCCCTCTGTGTCATTGGCTGCTATGGGCATAAAGGGGAGAAACTCATGTTGGGGTCACCATCCTCCTCTGACCTCAACCCTATTGAGAACCTTTGGAGTTTCCTCAAGCAGAAGATCTGAGGGTGGATGAGCGCGCCGGGACGCAGCGAGCGAGCGCGCGCGCCGGGACGCAGTGGAGCCTTTTGTTTGTCCGTATTAATTACTGAAGTGGGAACAGTGGCAGGTTAATGAGACGGCCTCGCTGTGAAACTGTTGGTGGCATTTATCAGGTCTTCCCAGAAGAGGTCCTTCATGCCTTGTTTCTCATTGGACTGCCTCGGTCTGAATGACGGACAAATGAAAGACAGAATTAGATTTTATGTTTAATACTAGAGCTTTAATTTACGCTGCAGCCGCTAACATGGTAAAATGTCTGAACCTTAATATCATAGTGGATTTCCAATGTGATTAAAACCAAATGTTTTATTTTCTCCTGAAGATCACAGCAGTACAAGTTTGGTTTTCTTCAGAAACTAAATAACATTTCCGTGTATAATGTATATCTCACTACAGTACTCGTACACTAAAAATGTTAACTCCTTTATTCTGCCCGTAGGCCGGCGTTCCCGGAGGTCAAGTTAATGCAAACCCAATGGGTCAGCCTCAGGGCGTGGCTAATAAGGTTGTGGCCTGGACCGGCGTTCTGGAGTGGCAAGAGGTAACCCAGAACCGAGGGATTTTCAGCTTACTGTCCTTTTTCCTCACACTGCAAATATCATGCCTTCTCTTTCTGCCCATTTCTTGTCTGGGAGCTGTCAAAAAGGCCTCTAACACCCAAAAAATAATAAAAAGAGGCTGTCTTTTCCTTCTACAAAACTTTCCAGTAATACTCTTGGAATAAATTCTGTATGATTTTTAATTATTATCCAAGTATCTTCAAAGAGTCTGTGGCATGGTGATGCTGTGGGCAGGAGGGATCTATGATAGCAGTCAGTCTTACAACCAATCTGAAGAAGCCTCTGACTGAAGACTGCTGTTGTTTGATGTTACCAGCTCAATGTCTAGGCAGCAGAGATAATATTTCACAATAACATGTCCCGGATGACGCCATTGGTTGTTGGCAAGCTCTGCTAATCCACCTCATTTGCTTTTGCTGCTCCTCTTTAAATTTCTAAGATTAGAAAGCCGGGCAGAGACATAGGAGTTGGCGATGTGATCCTTGCCCATTAAGATCAGTAGAACTTATTTATCTGTGGTTTTCTTTGTTTCTTGTTCCACCCAACTTTCCAGTAAGACCATTGGAGCCAGCACACCCAGCTTCTTTAGGAATCACCTTTTATGGCTTGTTTTCTCTGTGAATGAATAACTGTGAAGTCACCAGCATCCTCCATGATCACATAGGCCATAATATAACAATTATGTTCTTAAAACTCTGAGCATTCAAATTTTATGAGAAAACTTTCCATTATTTGTGAGTCATAATAGTCAAATTTTGCATAAAACAAGAACTCCTTTGGTTTTTATACATCTTAAAATACACTATTTAAAATTAAAACTTTAACCGCTGGGTGTAATTAACACAAAAGCCGCAGGTGGGAGTAACATGATGCAATCATCATCATCCTGAAGCCACCATGGTGCAAATTCCTAATAACCCCTTGTTATCGATTGCTGTGCAGTTTGATTAATCACGCATCACTTACCGTCCTCCTTCCACCACTTTAACACAAGGTCAAATTGATCCAGTTTACAGTGCAGAACCAGGATGTTTGGCTGCGTTTATGTAGCTCGTATGGGACACCGTACGTGTTCGCACTGGGCCGATCAATCGCCGCCATCGACTGTAGTCCCATCCTCCCTCATCTGTTTGTCATAATTATCGAAGCCGGTTAAATGGATAGGAATAAGATTGAGAAGCTTCGTAAAGTCTAAATCCATAAACGGCCGGACGGGTCAAATTGGGAGCATGAAACATTGCTTTCAATCTACGGTTTCCTCCTCCAGTTAGCTCATCTGGCTATCTGTTTGGGAATTGATTCTTGGAAGAGGCGGTTTGTATTGTTGAGAAGAATTAAACTGCAGCATCTAAAAGTCATTTGGAGAAAGCAGTTGTTGATGAAAGGGACGAGATGGAGGTTTTTCTAAAGCACAGCATCATCAACGTAGTATGATCGTTGTGGGTTTTCCTCTCTGGGATTCACCAACAATTGTTGTAATCAACCCCTGATTTAGAGCAGAAAGAATTGTTTTGTTACTCTACGTCTTTACTCCATGTCCTTTCTGCCTTAGCCAGCACTTAAAATAAATTACCCATTTGTCTTCACTGCAATAAATCTGTAATTGAGTACAGTGGACCTGACTAACGTGTGATTGATTAATCATTTATCCTGTATTGATGCCCTGAAGATGAGACTTGGCAGTTCTCCCATTGGGACTTTTTGTAATTGCTTGTCCTGATTGGGGTCGCTGACAAAGGTTCGAGGTGGACAAACCGCACGTCTTTTTCCTGGGCGATGCCTCAGAAACACTGCAATTCACCCCTCAACTGCTTCCACTGTTAATGCTGAGAAGGAGAATTATATTTGAAAGCTTTTATTTATATATCTGGAACTTCTCAGACCTACTAAGCAATTTGTTTCTCCTTATTTTCACAGAAACCCAAAGCCTCGTCTATGGATTCAACCAAACTGACGCGTTCCCTGCCGTGTCAAGTTTACGTCAACCAGGGAGAAAACCTGTGAGTAGCCAAAGCCGGGTTCAGAGGTCACTTCTTAACATGTATTCCTGTGTGTAATGGTCAGTTATTTAAGTAAGAATCTTAAGAGCACCTACTAGATGTCACGTTTCAACATGTATTCCTATCTGCTATAGTCAGTTTTTTAAGTAAGATAATTAGTCTGATTTGTTGTAAACATTAAGGTGCTCTTAGTAGGATTATTTTGACAGATATTGCAGCTCAGATAGCTCAGCTTTAATCGGGGGTTTCCTCACATGCTCATTTAGTCACTTTTAATATCTGGATGCTGTACGATTAGCATCTCAATAGCTTAAATAATACCTGAACTACAACCCGAAATTCCAGAGGAGTCGAAAAGGAGATTTCATGGACCAAGAGCAGAGAGAGGGCGGAAAAAGTTCACCCCATCTCTTCTATCGATATTCCTGGCTTCAAAGTCTTTCTCTGCACAGCTTTCTAACCATAAGTCCAGATGGAGGATTAAAAAGGAGTGGCAAAAGCAAAGGTGATAGATTAGCAGGGTTTTCCAACCACTGACGTCATCCAGGATATGTCAATGTGGAATATCGTCTTTTGCCTGGACATTGAGCTGTTGGCATCACACAGCAACAGACCTGGCAGAAGTTGGGCTCCCCACCTGAAATTAAACGAAAATTATGTTTGTGCCGCTCTCGTTTTAAAGATGATATTAAATGTCAACCAGCCAGTCCACCTTTACAGAATCAAGCTAAATATTGTGTCAATCAACTGTGCTACATTAATTTTTTGTTTATGGGGTTAAATTTTAAGTGTCACCAGAGAACAACTTGTCCTCCCCGTCTCTGCCAAATCGTTAAATAATAATAATAATTAAAAAAAAATGCTAAGAATTATTGCGGTATGTCTGTACTGCTAAAAAATTTTGCATCGCAATTGACAACAAATTTTGTTGTTATATTTTGTAAATGTGAGTGGGCTGGTTGACCTTTGATGACCTCTGGAAACATAACATTTTTTTTAAACAAGCAAAAATTCTTACTGCACAAATTGACACTAATTTAGTCTTCAGTCAGAGGTTGCTTCAGATTGGTTGGAAGTCTGACTGCTTTCCTTCCTGCCCACAGCACAGCATCGCCATCCACAATGATTCTGTGAAGATGCTTGGATGATATGAGTTATGACAACATTCATTTTCCCCTTTGGGATAAACAAAGTATTTTTGGGTTTAATTGTATTTTACGCTACATTTTGACCCTCATCAAACCGTTTACTGGCTTTGCTGTCAGTTTTCGTTTTTCCACGATCGTGTTGCTTTCGTCTCCTTGCAGCAACACAGACCAGTGGCCACAGAAGCTCATCATGCAGCTGATCCCACAGCAGTTACTGGTGAGCCAGCTGTTTTTTAGCAGCATTTTATGCAGCAGAAACTTCTGGAGTCATGCTTAAATTATAACCTGTCTTGTTTTTCCTGCAGACAACTTTAGGGCACCTGTTCAGAAACTCTCGAATGGTTCAGTTTCTCTTCACCAGTAAAGACATGGATTCCTTGAGGGGCCTTTATCGCATCATGGCCAATGGTTTTGTGAGTGTTTACTCTTGCTAAACCTCAGATGTATTTTTACTTTTGTTGAACTTTATAATTTATGACTTTATTTTTGGTGAAATCCAAGTGCAGGTTCCTTCTCTGCCCACTAGGTGGCCTGAACATTACTTCTTGTTCCAGTGATAACATTAAAAGCTCTGGAGAAGGCTTCTTACCCACATGATGTTTTCATTTTCAGCCTAAATATTTAAAATGTTCTTTCACTTCAGATGGAAATATTCTTTTGTAAAATATAAACATAGTTCTTAAAGTTTATTGGTAAAACTAGTGAAAAAACAAGCAGAACTGCATCTCTAATTCACTATATGCTCCACCGAAGGCACATTATGAATTAACACCATTTGTATTCAGTTTATGAAGCCAGGGTCTGATTGTTTCTGTTTTTCTTTTCTATCCTGGGGGAAACAAGAAAAAGACAATGAAACACACAAAAATACAATGAAAAATCCATAATTTGTGTTCTGTTGTCAATTGAGAAGAGCCATCTATGTGCAAAATTAATAAAAGAAAATAAATAACGCTGGTAAATTACATGAATAAGGAAAGCCCAAGTTTACCAAAGAGCTGCACAAGGTATGAAGACCCCAGTGGCATCAACAGTTAAACAGAGTTGAATAAAACAAATGTAGCGCAGGGCATTCTGGGTAAATACAACCAAAACAAATGTGGGTATCTAGTCAAAGAAATATCGTTTATTTTTGCCAAAACCAAAATCTGACGCTACTATGTTTTTGTTTCCATTTCATGAAGAAGGAAGTTTCGCCGAGTTTGTGTTGTTTCCTTCAGTGGTTATTCTTGCAGCGCCCCCACAGGCGAGGAGGGCAACAGCTTTTTAAAAGGGTTTGGTGTGGTGTGAAATTGATCCTCACCAGTTGAAAATGTAACAAATGTTAGTCCCTGTGAGGGACCAGACTCAAACGAGGACAAAAAAGTGTTTAAAGTAGAAATAGTTGTGATTTAATTCTTCCAAAAATAGTTAACAAAGCATAAAGATTTAATGCAAGAATAAGTCAAAGGATAAGTAACAAATTTGGGCCCAATTTAACTGAGATCAACTGAACACAAACAAAACTGACCTGCAAACAAAGAACAAAAGGCTGCTGAAATAGGGGTGGAGTAACCTAAACCTACCACATGAGGGAGGCACGACATAACAAAAGAACAAACAAATACAAAATTAACTAAAGCATCCTATGAAACAAATAAAGCAGAACTTTAACTTAGCACAAACAATAATAAGTGAACATTTAAGTGACAAAATTAACTAATTAAAATCAACTTGAAACAAAATCTCCCCCCTTGAGTCTTTCAGAAAAGCAAATGGTTTGTTCCAGGTTTCCTCCTACAGCAGGTTTGTATCAGCAGCACCTCAAACAAAAGAACAAGTGTAAGTAAACCATTCAGACAGACATTAACTAAAGTGTGCACCTATTAGAAAATATATGTCTAAATGAAATAACTAACTTAAACAATAAGCTGTAACTAATATAAAAACAAAAGAAAGACCAGCACGATGCGGTGGTGTTAGGAGCATCCACCACAGTCCCCATTCGAACTGAGTCTATTAAAATGTTTCACAGTTTTTGTTGCTGGATGCGAGAGAAAACGGTCGGCTCTCTGAAAGTTTCTGTTGACCTTAAAGACACAAAAGTCTAGACACATGTGTTAAACTGCTAAATAATATAGCACATTGTTATAAAAATTACAAAATTAGGTCTGAAATGGGGACTAAATGACGTGTCAATTCATTTTTTTGTATATATTCATATAGGCAGGATGTGTACATTTCCCCCACACCACTTCGCCGTGTGAAGTGCGGGTGCTGATGCTGCTCTACTCCTCCAAGAAGAAGATCTTCATGGGCCTCATCCCCAACGACCAGAGCGGCTTCGTCAACGGCATCCGGCAGGTCATCACCAACCACAAGCAGGTCCAGCAGCACAGAGCGGTGAGCGGTTAGTGGGCAGAGGGGTCGTCGGGTCGCCGCTCGCATGAAACAGTCTGATTCTGATCACTGAACTGCACACCTAATTGCGCTTTTTGATTTATTGTTATTTATTGATGCTTTCGTGTAACCAACAGTGGATAAAATAGGATAACAATAACAGCCAAGTTAATGCTGTCAGTTTTCAGATGTGAAATATTTCATGATAACGATGAACGATATGATTTTTAAATCCCTGATGAGTCTCGTAAACCGCTCTGATCTTCCTGCTGAAGGCGTCGGACGGCAGTTTGAACCGTTCAAAATGCTCTCATGATGCGCTGCAGATGTAACTCATCTGACTGATGTTAAACATTCCAGGAAAAATGTGGCGTTCTCCTAATTTTATGAGTATTACGGCGAGAATTAAGAGATTTTTTTTATCCCTTTTTTAAATTATGAGAATTGTTATAATATTAGTAGAATAAAGATGCAATATTACCGGAAAATGGTTGTAAAGTTATGAGAAAAAGGTTATTTTTATTGAGGGGAAAAAAAACTTCAATAGTTATCAAGATCTGAAATAATTGTTTTTAAAGTCCTGCTACTGATAATAATCAGATGCTGAATTGTTAACTGATGAAGTATTTTTATATTTTTGAAACGTTTCCTGAAGTATAACTTCACAAGAAGCTCATTATTTTTCTAATATAATTTCTCATGTAGGAATTCTCATATAATTACCATTTCATTCTCCTATTATAAGACTTTATTCTGGTAATATTCTAACTTTTTATATTTATAATATTATGTTATTCTCATTTTATTATCACGTTATTCTTCTAATATTACAACTTTATAATCATGATATTTTGGCTTTTTTCTTGTGGTATTTGTACAACTTCTAGTTATTATTGTAATATTACTAAAATTCTGATTATATTGCAACTTTAATCTTGTGTTATTTTGACTATTCTGGTGATGTTATTCTCATTTTATTACGACTTTGTTTTGGTAAAATTAGTTTTTTTTTATATATATATATATATTTTGATGTTATTCTAGAGATTTAAAAAAAAATCTTAGCTTGGCCTTAATACTCTCTTATAATTTATTTCTTAACAGTAATTTTATTTATTTTATTTTCTAGAAACTTTCAGTCAATTTATTCATTTATTTATTTTTTACTTTAGTGGTTTGACTTTATTTGATTTTAGTGTAATAAAAGAATAAACAAACTTGTATACGACCAAAGTAAAACAAAGTAAAAGGACAGTAGTAAAGTATAATTACACGTTCAAAGAAGTGGGTAGAAATATGAACTTATTTTTACATTTGTAGCATCATCCAGTAAATTACTATTCATGTGAACTTGGTTTTATTTATTATTTTCTATATCCATCTCTATAACTGCATTCTTAATTGCATGCCCATATTAATTGTCAAGAATAGTTAAAATTCATATTAAATATCCGAATGGCGTCATGACGACATGACACACCGGCTGCTCTGTTGCAGCTTTAAGTTCAACGCGTGTAAATTTCATCATTAAACAGAACCGGTCCTCCAGGTTACGCTGCTCCTTGCTCTCGCCTCGGTGCTGAAGGTGGACCTGCTCAGATCGCCCGTTTTTTCAACATTTCCTCTGGATTAGCCACCTTGTCCGTCACATTTCTCCAGCTCCTCTCGCTGCACGGCTGCTACACAAGCAGCGAGCTGCCAGGGAAGCATGTCGCTCTTTAAAAATAAAGCTGCTTGGCGAGTTTACATGATTCAGATTACATTACTCCTCATGCTCTGATATCATCGGTGTTGATAGCTCTTGTCTAACCAGCCCGCTAATTTTATGTCTTTGCGAGAGGCCCAATATGTGACTCATAAGTGGTGTGTGTATGAGTATCGGGGCATTTAGAGAAGGCAGGAGACATGAAATTTTAATGACATTTTTTTCTACCTCTGCCTCTTGTGTATCATCACAAATTCAGTGCTGCATTGCTAATAAGGAAGTGCTACAGCAATCTTAGCATAATTAAAATTCAATTTGGACCAGTAGTAACGGTTTCTGTGCAGCAGAAGTGGCATTCTTCCCTTTTCAGATTCGAATATTATGGCGTTTCAAGTGATGCAGGTTGCCGAGTTGAAGGCAGCAGATGAATCATAGGCGGCGGAGGAGAAACGAGCTGGGTTTAGTTTACTTAGAAGACCCAGAGCTGTGTGTTTCCTGGCTGTTGTTGGCCAGAGCGCAGCGCGTATTAGCAGCATCCCTGGGTGATTTGTTCAGATTCAGTAAGATGGATGGGTGAAGGTGTTTTTCCATCACGCTTTCCTGAGTCTGAAGTTAATCATTTTTTTTGCCAGGTGTGGAGATGAAATGCCCTTCATTTCCCCTTGTGTCTCCCTGAGTGTGAAATCCATCACAACACATTTTAAATCTAAAAGCCTGTGCAGGTATCTGCATCTGGATGCTGGTGGATTTCATTTTTAAACAATCAGAACTCTGATCCTTAAAGGATCAGATTGACACTTTCTATTGTAAAATCAACCAAACTTACTGTTGAATTAGTTTTTCATTTTTTTCATTGCTTTTCTTGGAAACTCTTACATAACCAAGATTAAATGTAAAAAAGCTATCGGGCCTATATGGTTCAGATGACATCACAAAAGGTAAACCATCATAATTCTTCTTAAAGGGGCAGTGTGTTTTTTTTCCAAGTGCTATTTTATAGCACAATCAAGTAAATGTGCTGACTTAAGTTGTTATATAAATGCTGTAAAGATCAAATTTGGCTTAAAAGAAGAAGAAAGAAATGTTACCGCCTAATTTAACACATTGAAATTGGGTCTATGTCTCTTTAAAAACTCCTACTGTGCCTTAAACTCCACCCACACGAAGTCATCACAACATTCCTCTATTAACCCTTCAAGGACATTTTTACCGGCGTTTCACTGAGAAGTAGTTCATATATTAAGGATGTGCAGTTCCTCCAGGTGTTTGCTAATTGCTGCTGGCTAGTCTGAAGGAGCTGAGTGGGGGAGTTGTAGGGGAGGAGATCTGTTCTGGCAATATAATGTCTGAGCCCAGTTAGACTCCTCTGAGTTGATTTCTGACCAAAACATTTGAAATCTGGCCGCTTGCAGCTCAAATCCAACCTGAAATATTCAGATTCTGTTGAAATCTGTGAAAAGTTGCTCCTCTGCCACGGCATCTGCTACTGCAAGTTAATCAACTCGATTCTTCAGCCTCTTGTGATGTCATTATCCAGAATACACACTAATTACAATTGGATACGGGAGGTTTGTGTGGTTTTTAAAAAGTAATTTTCTGAAATCCTGCAGTGGGAATCAATAACTCATTACCCAGCTGTGTTTTTACTGTCAGTGTAAATCTGTTACTGGAATAAAAATACAGCCCCGGTTTGTAGCTTTAAAATATCCAGCTTTATTTTAGGTGTCTCATTTGTTCTTAATCAAATCCAAGGCTGAAAGCCTGAAACTTTGATGCACACCGCTGCTCATATGTAGTTAAATGACCCTGAGCAGGTTGCACCTGTCTGGCATTAGTAAACATCTGGAACTATGCTTGCATGATATTTGACCACTCTGTCTCAGTTGGTTATATCCATTGAAGCGGAAACCCTAACCCAAGATATTTTGGACAATTTCATGCTCCCAACTTTGAGGAAACAGTTTGGATCTGGTTCCTTCGTCTTCCAGCATGACTGTGCACAAAGCAAAGTCCATGAAGACCTGGATGGAGCGTGGTCTGCACAGAGTCCTGACTTCAACCCGATAGAACACCTTTGGGATGAATTAGAGCGGAGACTGAGAGCCAGACCTTCTCGTCCAACATCAGTGTGTGACCTCACAAATGCACTTCTGGAGGAACGGCCAAAAATCCCCATAAACACTCCTAAACCTTGTGAAGAGCCTTCCAGAAGAGCAGAAGCTGTTCTGGCTGCAAAGGGAGGACCAACATCACATTGAAGCCAGTGGATTAGGAATGGGACGTCACTTTAGTGAAGACTTTAGGAAAAAAGAGCTGGTCTCACCTGTTTTCAACACCCTCTGTCGATCATATGGCAAAGCAATATGCACCGTCAGATTTTGTGTGAATAAGACTATTTTAGAGATGCGCACCGTCTCAGAACATTTGATCACACGGCAAGGTGCAAAAAAAACAGCTAAAAGATCCACTTTGGGAACGGTGTGAACCCTGCGGGACGCCTCTGGTTTCTGTTACCGTTTAATTGCATTTATAAAGGTTAACCTCCAGATTCTGCTGCAGGTTTTAGTGACTGAGGGGGAAGTTTGTGTAGAACACCTCGCAGGTGGGGTTTAAAGTAAAATCTCCACTTGTTCTCACTGTTTGTTTTTCTCTTTCCATCTGCTGTCTGACAGAGTGGGTGTAAATGCAGCCTTGCAAGCTTTCAACACTGGTAACACAGTAAATTGCATAAAGAAAATATGTGTGCTGTAAATGCACTTTATGTCAGCAGAAGGAGTGCATATAAACAGCAGACTGGCAGGATTTGCAGAAGTTTAATTACTTTTTTCCAATTAGGAATCATTTTACACATTTAAACATGTTATTTTTGAAAAACAGATCTTTTATGTGTTTTTTTTCATTTGGGGTATAAATGTAAATCTACTTTTTACTGCAGGAATCTTTTAACCTTTAAATTGTCAAGCAGCATTTCTGTGTTTCTTGCTTTGTTTTCTTTTTGTTAGCAAACGCGATATTTAAACCCAACAACCCGTGAGAAATATCTGTGTTTTACAGAGTTTGTGTTCAAAAACATTGATCAAAACCTACAACCTGAGTGTAAATATTTAATTAGAGGAAGAGCGTCTTCACTCATCGTGCCTTTTTAGCAAACTGTAACCTGTTACAAGATTGTTTATGTTCAATGCTTCTCACAGGCTGTAATATTGGAAGATGTGGAAATTATTAAAAAGTTCTTCCACGTTTAAAACGGCTTTAATTCAGTTTCAGTTTAACTGCGACAAAATTAGGATTAACCGTGAATCGATTGTTGAAATAATCAACTAATTTATTGACTGATTAATCGTTAACTGAAGTATACAGACTGAAAACAGGCTAATTGCTAAAGGAACTAGATATTCAGAGCTGTTTGATTTAAGTAGATAAAATATAAATGTTTTGCATTTGAGGAAGTTTTAGCAGCTAAACTATGTACAATAATTTGACTCCGAAATTGCAAAAATACTGTAAAAGGATAAAAAATGTTTTGTAATCTTTTTTTTTTTTTTAATTCCTCAAAAATATTGATGATTTTTGTTTTAATGTCAACTCTCTGCCACAGAATTTTTAGTTTGGGAACCTTTTAAATTTCTTCTTTTTTTTAATATTTTTATTTATTTATTTTTACCTAAACAATAAGCCTTGTTTTCATCTGTAATTTTTGTCTAATTATATACATTTTTGTACTTTTGTGTTAATCCTGGTCTAGTTTCTGGTGTAAATATTTTAGTACACTTTAAATAAGCCAAAACTAACTTACAAGTAACTTTTCAGCAAAATACAGCAGCTTGTTTTAAGTCAATAATTCCTTAATATTAATTATTAGTTACAAGGGAAATAATGTGCCAGTGGAACAAAAAGTTTTAATTTATAATACAATTATTTCAGGCAGTTGGTAGAGCTGTTGCCTTGCATCAAGAAGGTCGTGGGTTCGATTCCCGGCCCGGAGTTTGCATGTTCTCCCTGTGCATGGTGGGTTCTGTCCGGGTTCTCCGGCTTCCTCCAAACATTTCTCTAAATTCTCCCCCGGTGTGAGTGTGTGTGTGCATGGTTGTCTGTCTCTGTGTTGCCCTGCGACAGACTGGCCACCTGTCCAGGTGACCCCGCCTCTCGCCCAGAACGTCAGCTGGAGAGGCACCAGCAGCTCCCGACCCCACTGTTAGGAAATGGGTGGATGCATGGACAGTTATTTCATTATGACTAGTTCTATCAAAATTAACAAATGATTGACTTTAAATAAGCTCATATTTCTTGCTGAAAAGTTACTATTAAGTTGGTTTTCTTATTTAAAGTGTATTAAGATATTTGCACTTCAAACTAAACCAAAAATACTTGGCAAGATTTTTTTTTTATCCCTTTGCACTTTTCCCACATTAATACCCAAACCTTGTATTCTATAGGGATTTTATTTTCATTTTTTTAAAAATCTAAATAAAAAAAAAACAACAAAAAACTGATTTAAAAAAATAAATAAAATGTATGTATTTTGTTTTTGCAGCAGTTAGGTGGAGCTGGGGTTCCAATGCAGCCCAATCAAGTCCCAACCAACCAGAACTTTCTGAACCGGGCGCCTGGCCCCATCCCGGTTTCCCACGGCAACGTCCAGCAGCAGGTAAACAAAGGCGGCTCCAGAGCCGCTCCGTTTCTCCTCCAGGCGGCCGCCTGCGGAGGTGCATGCCTTACTGGTAACTGTCTCTGCTCCTCTCTGGTCGGCTCTGCATCCAGTCTGTGGTGGTGGGCATGCCCCCCGTTAGTCAGGTCTCCATTATGGAGGAGCAGCAAAGGCCCAGCAGCATGGTGAGAACAACAAACTAACACCTCCGCCTTTTCAGACGGGCTGGACTCGGTTTCCTTCATGCATGTGTGAACTGTAGGCTTGGACTGGCATGGTGCTGATGTGGTTTGTCAACAATGTCATGTTTTTAAAGCAAAACTACTTGATTTAACTTCACTGCAACTTCTAAGTACGATCACATTACGCTCTATGTAAAATGTCGGAAGATAAGGGACATACTAAGAAAATAATTATATCATATTACAATAGTGAGGTCAAAGTAATATCGGAATAAAGTCATACAAGAATAAATTAATATAATGCTATGACTTTATTCTCTTAATATTACGACTTTAGTCTGGTAACACCATGACTTTATAATTCATGTGTAATTATTCTAGTAAAAGTATGTCTATTCTCGTAATATTACCTATTTATAACCATATGACTTTATTCTCGTACCTCTTATTCTTTAATATGTCCCTAATAGTCCGTTGTAACTTGGCTCTATCATTTTTAAAAAGTTGTTATTGTACCAGTAGGAAGCTAATTAACTTTATACTGTACATTTAGATTGTGGGCTCTCGGCTACGGCAAGTTTAATAGAGAGTAAATACATTTTTCCAGGTAATGAAATGACTTGTAGCGTAATTCTGCCAGCTTGATCTCAAACATAATTTTCCTTGGACAAAGTGAATATGATCTTAAACTTATATTTTATGTTTTATTACTGTAAGTCATGGCATGTTTAAACACATTTCTTGTCAGTAATAATGTAATTGATGGTAGTTCTCCATTTTTACAATCAGGAATGGGTTTTCTTTAATCCTTGGAGGAATGATATTACCATAATTTCCGGATTATAAATCGGCATTTTTTTCATATCTTGGCTGATTCTGCAACATAAAGTGTGAAAACTTGTATTTTTTTTTCAGTGTTTTCAGTTTTAACCTGCATTTCATGCATTTAGATGACGATGAGAGCAGCAGGACCAACCAATCAGCAGCCTCCGGTCAGCGGAGCTCCACCCAATCAGGTTGCTCAGGGCGGACAGACCCAACCACAGGGATCTATTCTCCGCCTCCCGAACCCAGGAGCCAATCCGCAGCTCCGGAGTCTCCTGCTCAGCCAGCAGCAGCCGGTCAGAGCAACAGAAAGCTGGTTTTTCATGCTACATTTCCAAATACATGCATGTAGAATCTAAGGATGTTACTGCTGTGTGTTTTCACAGCAGGGTGCGGTGTCTCACATGCCAAACATGATGTCCCACCAAGCGTTGGGGCAGCAGATGGTGCATCCGGCACCAGGAGGCGGGCCTCAAATACAGAACCAGTGGAGGCAGCCAATGACAGGTCAGCAAACACACAACTGTTCACAGCAAGATGAAGATAAAATCACAAAATATTCATGGAAAAAGGCAGATTCCTCTCTATTAAAACTCCCCTACTCAGCTCCTTCAGACTAGCCAGCAGCAATTGGCAACAATTTGTTTCGTACAAAACCCATTTCTGATTTTACTCTTCTTTTTTTTTTTTAAATTCTCTAAAAAATACATTATAAATGATCTTACCAAAAAGCAGCTTTTATTCCAATCATCCCGTTTGTGAGTTTCTTTGACAGAGTTATTAAGGCCAGGCAAGAAAATCTTTGATTAATTACTAGAGTTGAGTCATGATATCAGCAGAATAAAGACACAATTTTACCGGAACGTCTTGAAACGGTGAAGTCCAAACTTTTTAGCATGTCAGATTGAAAGAACACCAGGCCACAAAGTTTTAATAGCAAAAACTTTTATTTTTCAATTTTACTTGCAAAATAAAAAATAAATTGCAAGACAATATTTTAAGGAAATTAATAAATAAGTCAGATTTCTGTAGAGATGTGTAAGTTGTAAATTTAAGACAAAAAAAAGTTGTAAACCATATTGTAAATTTTCACGATTTTTTTATTTTTTGTCTTTTTAGAAAGAGAACAGAATATGACTCCATTTCGCTTTATTTTGATAAGCTTACAAAGCTAAAATGCTAGGTCTGAATTTTAGTGAAAGCCACTTGTTGTTTTTCTTTTTTTTAACTATGAGAAGGAATTAAATTCAGAACAAATTCCTGGATGAATACTTTGTGGTTAATGCCTGAACTGTGATCAAGGGCCGCCATAATTGTTCTGAGGAGCCACAATTGGCCCCCGCGCCACACTTTGGATACCTCTGTCTTAAAATTACAAAAATGTAGCGTTAGCGGAAGAAATGGCTCATGGTCTTTTTTACGACTAACCACTAAAATTTGATGGTACTCCATTTTTGTTTACATTTTGCAAAGAAGGAAGTTGCGCTCTGTGTGTTTCGTGTCGTTTCTTCAGTGGCTTTTGATGCAGCGCCCCCACAGGCGAGGAGGGGAACAGGTTTTTCAATTAGTTTATTAGTGTGAAACTTGAACTGCAGCAGCCGAAAATGTAACAAATGTTGCAATTTTGGTTCCCAATTAAACCGAATCGACTGAACTATCAGGCGTGAAAACGCTCTAAAGGTGGTATTTACAGAAATTATATATATATTCGACATTGCATCTTTTTTTTCATTCACTCAGGTTGTCTTTGTCTAACATTTGTTTTGAAACACTTAAGTGTGAGAAAAAAGCAGGATAAATTGCATCCTATCGTATAAATTCCTCTCCATTTTGGCTCCAGATTTTTGTCCAAACTAACCCGCTCTGAGCTTTTCTATTAGCGGCGCTTCTGAATATTTCATGTGTGTCTGTGTGCAGGTCAGATGCTGATGTCTGGAGGGCAGCGGGGGCCCATACCCCAATCTGGGATGCCCCAGGTCCCCAGCATCACAGACGAGGACGTCATCAGGGACCTTCTCTGAGGATCCGGAACCAAAATGGACTTTTGAATCTTGATTTTTAATTATTTTTTTTAGTTTAATCTTTCCAACTTGCTTCCAATTTGAAGTTATAGTTATGCATTTTCTTTTTTTTTTGTCTTCTCTAAATGTTCAATTTAATTAAACAAGCCACATGTTGTTGCTTTTTTTAGCCCTGCTGAGCTGCCAGAGTTAATTGGGGGCAGAAAAATTAAGATTTTTTTCTTTTTTATGGAAACGGTGAAACAGGGAGGAAACTAATCCTTCACACCAGACGTTTTCTTTCTCTCTCTCTTTTAAATAATCAAGTCAAGTCTTTGCAGATGAAATAAAATTGAGCATAAAAAAAAAACTGAAGAAGCTCTTGAGCTTTTGGATTGCATACATACAAACAACCGAAGCTTCTGTGTTGCAGCAGCTTGGACTCGAAAGGTGAAGCTGAAATAGATCCACTAATAGATAGTTTGGTGTCTTTTCCTGCCAAATAGTGTCACAGTGTTAATTTTAACTACTCCAATATGTCGAGAAACCATGGCGGGCCTCGCTGTGCCAAGTAGTCCTACCAGATGGCAGGAGTTGGCCACGTTTCCACTGGCAGCGTGTACAATCAGGATGCGCGCATGCGCACAGCGGGCACCGTCGGTCTATATGCCCGCTGCGCTGTGAGGTCCTCTCAATGCATTTTATGGGGTTCAAGCTTCGAAGGAAAGAAATCCTGCGGGTTCGTTCGGTTTGAAAGCAGCGCAAAGGCTGGAGGAACACGCGCGGCACGTCTCTGGTTCCAACAGGAAGTGATGTCAGGCTGCGTGTCACCTGGGAAACGCGGTTGCTAAGAGACCGTGACAGTGGGCTCTTGTTTTTGAGTCTCTCTCCCCGATGCCAGCCCCGATTTTTTATCTTTTTTTTTCCCCACATGGACTCACAGATAGACAGTAGTCCCTCAGAGGCTGGAGCTCATCCCTCCCGGCCCTTAATCACCGGCCGGCCCTTCGCAGCTCCGGCTTTGCCTCGCCTTTCCTCTCTCATCCATCAGCCTGCACCCCGCTATCGAACTATTACCGCCTGTCTGAACTCATAACTTTTTCAGTGTATCTATTGTTAGCAGTAGGGCTGAAGCTAACGTTTGTTTTGATAATCGTTTTTTGAATGCAACTTTCTTTTTTACGAAATGTAAACAAATTTGGAGTGGCGTCAAATTTTAGCAGCTCTATGATTCTTCTTTTGTCTTTAACAAAAGACCATGACTCATCTCTCTTGCATGCAGTTCTTTTGGTTGTACTTACCCAGAATGCCCTGCGTTTTAACCCGCTTCCTGTATTGGAGCGGCCTCTTGGCGTTCACATATGCATTTGATATCGCACCAGAGTTCACTTCAACCAAACCGAGAACCAGCACATGAACAACTTAATCCGCATTGTGGTCCACCATGATTGTTGTATTTCTTCTTGCTGCCACTATCAGGATGCAGAATATTGACATTTGTCGATTGCAGTGAAGTCACGCTCTTACAAACTGGCCGCTCCGCCATGACGTCAAAACAGTCAATACGCTCCTCCAAAGCCTGTCAAAAAACTGACATGTAGTAGCCTAATATAGCTTTTATTTATTTAGTTGGTTTCACTTTTAAAATGGTCATAGGATGTTGCGGTCAACTACACAAACAGAGAAGGATAGAAACCAAACTTTTTATTTTATAACTTAATGAAGGAAGACAGGCAGCCATGGATAGCAGCCGTCAGTCATGACTGTCGGCCATCAATGTAACCGTGAATTTTCAGGGAACACTTTTTACAAGGTAAGAAGATTAACGTTCATATAGATAATAAGTAAGTACCATTAGAATCACGATATCCAATATCGCATTATGGAGACGGTTTGGCTAAACGCTGGTAACCATGGAGACAATGTAGCCTAGCATGTGTGGAAAAAAAAACTGGTTAGCGTCTCGTCTTTCGTACGTTTTCAGGGCTGCTCCTGTGTAAGGAGATCTTCCGTTTATAACTTGTTTAGTTATAAACGGAATATTTACTTATTTAGTGACGTAGTTGCAAAGGGTCAATTGCGCATATCCACTGGTTGCGCCCCAGTACAGCAACTGGTGTGGAAGTCTAGAGGGGTCGACCGAGGAGGCAGCAGCTTTCAAAGGTCTGCTTTTTGTCTTCATATGAGGCGCATTAATCCTCCCATCTTTATTCATTATCGGTCTGCGGTGTCCACTCGATCAGTCAGTTAAGGCTGGCGGAGCTGGCGCTGCACAAACACGCCACGGCCAGGGAGTGAAAAGGGAGGCTGCGCTCCACACCACACAGCCCGAGCAGACACTGCAGCACAAGACAGACAAACAGGGGCGGGATGGGGAGGAAGAGGAGAAAATGTGAGGAAGCTCTTTTTAAATAACAAGCCGAGGAGGAAGGGGGGGGGGGAATTGAGAGGTTCAAAGCCAAACGAAGGGAAAGAACAATCAATAACGAGATACGGAGAGATACGGGAGGACGAGAACACCTCCACAAACCACTGAGGTATGAGGAAGGACTGGGAGGGGAATGGGGCGAGAGTGTGTGAGAGTTAGCGAAAGGGAGGGATATCCACTGCACTGTTGTGTGACTGGAAATTTAATAGAGCGAGGGGGGCGGGGAGGAAGAGGAGGAGGAGGGGGAGGAAGGAGCGACGCAATGCAAGAGCTCAGAGCAAGAGTCGCTGCTGCTGCTGCTGCTGGGATGAAGCAGCAGCGGGGCAGGCTGCGGATGCTGATCCTCTCTCCATGTCTGCTGGACCAGAAGCAGGTCGGCCACCCTGTTGCATCCGGACTCGCTACATGCACCAATCAGGCATTACATTACGACCACTGGCAGCGGAAGTGGACACGGTCTGTCACCTTACACGGTCACACAAGTGTTTTAAATCATCAAGCTGATTCATTAGCACACAGAGAGAGGTTTTTAAGAAACTATTTCATCTAGTAAGGGAATAAACTTTTTTTTTTTTAAGTATTCTTAAATAGGACCTATCTTTTGTCCATCTATTTGAGTCTCAGTTGCTTCTAAAAGCAGCCCAAGCGATTTAAAAAAACACCCACTCTTTTTTTTTTGTGTCTGGAAAATGAGCCTTTCAAAAACTTCCCGATTAATCACATTCAGGCGCTGCAGTGTTACCTAGCAACCCAAGCATAGTTCCACCTGTTGCCAACAACGTGCTGGTTCTCCAGCACGTTTGGTCAGCTTGTTTTACTGCTGTATGTGCTGTACAATGGCTGCTGGAAAAGACAAGTGTTTTGTTCTTGACTTACCACCCAGAAACCACTTTCTGCTTTCTTGTTGGTCGTGCAGGAGGCTCCACTTCTGCTTTTCAGAGACCTACGGTTCTATAATTGCGCATCTGTTTGCATCTATTTTTAAGTACGAGTGTAAACATTGAGTTGGGGGCGTGTGGCCAGCAGCAGTTTATTTGGATTTAAAGTGACAAAAACCCTTAAAACAGCTCATTCTAAACTATCAGCCTAAAATTTAATTAAGTAGGAATGATTTATTTTTATTTTGCCTGTAGACCTATCCTAACCTGTTTAAGAAAACAAGTTTCTTATTAGCGCCAATCTCAAATAAATAGAATGCCTCACAACAAGAAGTATGCAGAAAGATGTAAAAAAAAAAAAAAAAAAAAAAAGCATAGCATAATTCAACAACAAATCTAATACCTATCAGTCTGGAAAGGGAGCCCAATAAATTTCTACAGTGTGGAGAAAATATGGAGAACTTTCCCAGTTATTACTAATAATTTATGTTTGTTGTTGCTGCCAATAATCAGAGGCAGTTACGTTCCCACATACAGCCGGGTTACTTTTTCCTCTTGATACAAAATCATCTGAAAACGTCTTGCTGCATTTCCTCGTTTATCTTTGTTAGATATCAGTTTGTTTGATGATGTGAAACGTAAACAGAAGAACTGAATGTTAGTCAAAAAGTGAACATTTTGTGCTCAGAGTTGATGAGCTAAAGCAGGAAGAACTGACCAACTTGTGATTGCTAATTGATAGCTGTTGTGAGGCGTTTAAGGTCTGCAGTGATCAGTTTCAAACAATCAGCCGCCTCCCTTTTTATTCTCTGCTGAAGTTACTGACGGCTCAGTCCCAAGCTGACCTTTTCCCTTTAAGTTGACCTTTACGTTTTCCTCTGTTATCCGTCCCTGGGGAGTCTTTGATAAACCGCTTTCACTCTGGATCAGCTGCACATCTCCTTCAGGAGAGCAAAAGCACAGAGTCCGGGTTCACATATCGTCTCAAAGTTTAATTTTATTCAGAATTGAAGCTCATATAAAGATTCTTTACAGATAAAAAGGATTTTTTAAAGTGTTTTTGTTAATTTTAATGAAGAAATACCTAAAAGTTTTATTTCTAGGAAACGTTACCACTGTTTAATGTTCAGTAAAGAAAAAAATAAAGCAAAAGAATTGCTACACTTAATGCCTGGTTCAATAATTTATTAGCATTGATAAAGCACTAGTTCCAATGGCAGATTATTTAACTTACACCACAATATTTTTACCATGTTATAAGTGAAATAATCTTCCAGTGGAACTAGAGCTTTTTTTTTTTATCAAGGTTAATAAATTATTGACTTCGAGCTCCTATGTCTTGTAAAAAGTTATTTTAAGTTAGTTTAGCCTTATTTCAAGTGTATTAAGTAATTTACTCTGAGAACTAGACAAAGATACTTGGTAAGATTTTGTGTTTTTACAGTGTAGTTTCCAGGCCTTGGACAGATTGAGTTAATCTAGTATCATTTCAGAAAATCATAAATTGGTAAAGGCAACCAAATTATTATTCGGATTTCACTAAACCCAACAGATCATTCAAGAACTATTTCACTGCTTTCATCAATAATGAGAACAAGTCTGCTTATTTAATGACTACATTTTTGCCAAATATGCCAACACTTTATAACTAGAACATGTTTTAATCTCCGGCAAACAAAAGACCATAAATATGTTTTTTTTTCATTCTAAGAAAAATCGTATTCTGTATCATATTCATATTCAAATCCAGTTTTTTATGTTTAAGCCGTTTTGAGACACGGTGGGGAAACTTTAAACTGCTGCTGCTGCGCCAGTTACTCAACAGCTTGTTGCTAAGTAACCAAAGAATGAGTGAGTTGCTAGGTAACCAAAGTGTGAGTGAGGTAGTAGATTCCACTCTCCTGTCTTGGGGCTAATTGTGCTTTAATTACTGCGTCAATGTGATTCCTGGTTGCTATAATGGAGGGCTTCAGCTGGCCTTCAACAAAGCAACTGATTAAATGTATCTTGCTGCCTCCACCAAACCTTTGGATGAACTTTGCTCATTTTTTGTTTACCTAATCTTTATTTAACAAGGAAACAACAAACTGAGAGCAACAATCTCCTTTTGGAAGACAGTTTTTCCTTCCACTAAATGTTTAGCTTCAACAAGACATAATAGGTAGATTTTATTTCAAACTCATAGTCCAAATCAAGAACAATCAAAGAAGAATAATGGTACATTAAAATTAAGATTTTCCCAAAAGTTCAGTAATTGTGAGATCAATGTTAGAAATTTAATAGAAAAAAACTTGGATATTTCTTAGTGTGAAAAGTTAAAAATTTGCCAGAAAAAATCTTGACAGATGTTGAGATTCATCTCAGAAATTTCTTTGAAATAAAAGTTTCAAATTTTAATATTTTTTTGAAACTCAGAAATTAAAATTTTCTCTAGAAAAAAAATATATTTTTTAATCATCAATCCAACAATCCGTCAATTTTTTTTCTTGCAAATGTTTGACCTTTGGAGCTCAGACATTTACTTATTTTTTCTAGAAAAATCTGTAAATTAATCTCTACATGTCTGAGTTTTTTTCTCTCGCACATTTTCAACAATCAGAGCTCAGAAATTTCTAAGATTTTGCCAGAACATTTCTGGGATTATTCTTAGTTTTTTTTTTGTTTTTTTTTATAAGTCAAATATCTTCCATGATTAAAACATTCTCGCATGATCATACCAGAATATTTCTGCATTAAAAGTAAAATTTTCACAAACATAATTTTTGTTTTTTAATTTGCTTTAAACCATCAACATAAATAAAAACATATGCTTATATTATACAACTTTATTTGTAATTAAATGAACTTTTCGATAATATTCTGTATTTGTTAACATGCACCTGCAGGGAGGATAAACGTGATTGTGTCTGCAGTGGCAGCAGCGCTCTGCACAGGTGGAGCTGTGTTGCCAAGCAGCAAATGCTCCTTACAGGAGAGGTTGCCCTGGATTTGTTGCAACTATCCGACTATATTGCATGAAATGCATGCTGTCTGCATATGTTTTCATTGTTTTTTTTTTATTTAAAATAATGATGACACTGCAGCAGCAGCAGCTGCAGGAAGAGTCCGTAGTTGCATCCACCTGAAGATTTCTGAGACAATTCCCATCATACCAGCGGCGGCAGCGCAGCACTTGGAAACGCTGAATCAATCTGAGAGAGAGAGAGAGAAGGAGAGGGAGAGAGAGGGAGAGACAGAGAGGGAGAAAGAGAGGGAGAGGAACAGCGTCGGCGGCAGCTCTGCAGTGGAATACGCGGTTATTTGAGGAAAGCTTGGAGCGACGTTGCGTTTTTAGGACTCTATGAAGGCATTACGAGATTTTTCAAAAATGGTAAGTCTGTTTGACTTTCCCTCACGCTCGTTTCTGTGATAATGATTATGGCTTTATTATTATTATTATTATTATTATTTATTATTATTATTGCGTGTGCGCGCTTGTGTCCCGACAGTTAAGTGGCGTTTGACGCTCCGAGCGCAGCGGTAATCTGATATCCATGCGGTGAGTCCCGCGCTGTGCGGACTCTCACATCCACATGTCGGGACATATTCATATTTTCTCTCCGTAATCCAAACTTTTCCTCGCTGTTAGGTTGTTTTTGAAGCAGTTGGCGTTAACCTTGGGTCATAAGATGGGCAGCATCCACTGTTGCGCAAGCGGTGTCCACTGAAATCTACTTATTTAACCCGATCGGGTCAGGCTGTTGCTTCTGCCTTCACTCGAGCGGATCGTGGCCGATGACCCCTGATTTGGCGGTGGCGAGAAACGCACAGGCAGCTTGCGGGTTTTTACGCGCGGGGTGCGTTAAGCTTTGAATAAGAAGCTCTGTGTCAAACTCAAGGCCCGGGGGCCAATTTTGGACCGCCGTAACTTCTTATGTGGCCCTCTAGAGCCTTCAGGATAACAGTTGTGTGCTTAAAAAGCAAAGCAGTTTTTTTCTGTATGCTGCCATGTTACATGAATCTGTCTCTTTAGTTTTTTAACGATGCCAGGATTGAAGAAATTTACGCTAAATGAACAGATCCCTCCATTTTTTTTGCAAGTTTATTGCAAATTTGAGCTTAACTGATGCTGACTCCCAACTGCCAGCGGTAGCTTCCTTCTTCATGTACCTTCAATTCGCTGAGTTAATTTTAAAGTTAAATATTATAATAAACATCCTTTCACATAGATAAGTCCCTCAAAGGTTTCACAATTCCATGATTGTAGACGCTTGCGCTAAATGAACAGATCCTTGTATTTTTTTTGCAAGTTTACTGCAAATATTCTGCAAAAATTGGCAAAAATATTTGTTTTTAGTAATGCTAACTCCCACCTGCAGGTGGCAGTGTTTCTTACTTCTTAAAATTAAATTATGTTGAAGACCTTTTCATATAAGTACAAGCAGTTTTTTGTGATTCTTGCTGAAAATTATTTTAGATGAACAGATCCCCGTATTTTTTTGCGAGTTTATTGCGAATTTTCCTCAAAAATGGTTAAAAACATCAGGTGTAAGTGATGCTAACGCCCACCTCCAGGTGGCAGTGTTTCCTAATTTCTATTTCTTCAATTCAATGAATTCTTCCTAAAATTAAATATTATTGAAGATTGTTTTCTCATTGATCAGTCACTCCATGATTTCGTGATTTTTTTGTGTGTGTGATTTCCTTCAAAATAAAAGACTTTGTGCTGCTAATTTAGAAAAATTTGTAAGGAATTTTGTAACTTGGTGCTTTTAAAGTTGGGCCATCCTCTTTCCACGTTCAGATGACGGATTGATTGGATTTCTTTGCGATGTTCAAAGCTTGAGATATTGTTTTGTAAACTAATCCTGCGTTAAACTTCTCCACAGATTTCTTTCTGACGTGTTTTTATGATGCCGTTTGCCCTTGAATGTTTTCTAACAAGCATTAATTTCTGCTTATCAAGCCAGCAGAGGGCTGATGTGGTGATTAGTTTTAGATTCATTGATCAATAATTGGATGGGAAAAGGTGCTTTTTGTTGACTGGGTGAAGCTAAAATTTCACTTGTGTAGTTTTTGGTAGAACATATTTACAGACAAAGGTTTTTTTGTGTTTCTTTTTTTTAACCATAAATGCTAAATATCCACATTTTTATGGCAGTTTTGACTTAATTACTGGTCTGAGTGTGTTGTTCTTTCAGCAATCCGGCGTTTTGCTCTGAGTCTGTATATCCCAACGATTAATCGTAAATTAGTTGATGATTATTTCAATATTGATTAATCACGATTAGTCGTTTCGGCCTTAACGAGAGTACACACCTGTATTTAATGATGAGGTGCCCAAAGGAGTGTCAGTGAGAGAGGGTGAATACAAAAACACACAAAGTTCAGTGTTATGCACTCACGCATTTTTGCCAATAATAACCGTTTTTGAGCTTAAATTTTCACACACTGCTTTTTATGGTACCTGTAAACTTAAACACTGTTCCAGCTCCACCATCAGGAGAATGACCATGATGTATACCGTTTATGGGCCTGTGCTTTACGGCTTCACCAGGTCCTAAGCGGTAAAACTTTAAGGCGATGGTAATTTTTTATGTTGAGTGTAAAACTGTGCATGTTATCTGCTGTGACGAAGGGAGTCTTTGTCATCTGACGATTATGAAGCGTGCAGCAGCAGCAACACCAGTCACTACAAGGCCACAGTTTCATGGGAAGCTTGTCACATAATATCATATTTAAAGGCAAGGTCCTCCAGTCGAGGGAGCGGGGACGCGGTTTCCACATATCAAGACATGTTTGCGCTGAAACGTGGGGCTGAAATGTCTCCAGGATTTGTTGATTTTCAACTTCTATATGTCAATTTTAGGGCAGATTATCGAGAATTTGGTCTTTTTGCCAGAGAGAACCCTCTCTGGCGACCAGTATGAAGGCATACAAAGGTTTTAAAATGTAAGGTTTCCAAACCCTACAAAAAAACCTCCTCAAGCAACTCTATCTGTAATCTTTGGATAATGAGCAGCAGAGAAACAAAGAAAAACAGAAGATTAAATCTGTCAGCTGTTATTTTAAAAGGAACATATTGTGAAAAATTCACATACTGCGTAAATTTGTCCTTCCTTTTGGGTCTTTGCTGCCTTTAAAAACACTGGCAGTAAGTTCATGTCTTTCGTATCTGGAAAGTGAGCCTTTTCCAGAATCTCAAGAATGTAACGTCACAAATCAGCAGGCACGTCCCGTTACCTAGCAACCCCAGTGAAGCCCACCCGTTACCTAGCAACCACAGTTAACCTCCAGCACGTTTGGTCGGCTGGTTTAACCTTTATATGCGCTTTACAATGGCTGCTAGAAAAGACAAGTGTTTTGTTGTTGACTTACCAGAAACCATCTGCTGCATTCTTGTTGGCTATGCAGGAGGCTCCACTTCTGCTTTTCAAAGATGTACAGATGTATAATTGCTTATCTGTTTGCAGCCACTTTCGTGTGTGAGTGTAAACGTTGAGTTGTGGGGCGTTGCCAGTAGCAGCTTTTTTCAATTTTAAGTGACAAGACGCCCTAAAACAGCTCATCCTGAACTCATCCTGAACTGATTATCTAAGAATGATTTTCTGCAAAATATGTTGCAAACGTGTTTTATATCACCTGCCTAACTTGTTAAAGGAAGCATAATAGGTCACCTTTAAAACACATGGCCCTACATGTTGTGCTGAATCCTCACAAATTAAACGCCAGCTGAGCCATTTCAGTCATTTGAGGGTTTAGGACAGGCTGCTCTTTCATTTCTGTGGCGCATTGCTTGACCAATGAGCTCGATGGGAACAAGCAGGCAGGTTAACAGGGACATGCTAAATTACACCTGCACACCTGTTCTGCAAAGGAAGGGTGTGACTTTGAGATAACGTGCCTCCTGCGCCGCAGGAGTTTCGAGCTATTAGGGATTATTTCTAGCGGAGATCGCCGCAAATCCTCCCAAAACAAACAAACGGAGTGAAAAGGGTCGGTGGGGTCATCTGAGATGGTGAATCTCCCAAATTAAAACTCGCTTTTTCCAATCTGGTGAAAGTGCAGCTCGTCTCTTTGTGTCCTCTGACTGTAAAAGGACAAAAGATTCAACAGGATGCATCTGTTGCTGCTTTAAAAGTAGGGCTGCAACTAATGATTTTTTTAAGTTGTCGATTAATTAGTTGATCGTTGTGATGATTAATCAATTATTCCGATGATTAATCGGATTAAAAAAATTACATTTTACAGATTTTTCACTTGTTTATTTTGTAAAATACTAGAAATATGTTTTTAAAATTCAAACAAACAAATAATTAAATTCCTTTGTGAAATAAAATCAACATTTTATTGCCTAAAATGCAACAACAGAGCATTCCTTTAGTGAACGGTGGATCATTTGTTGGAAATAACGGATCTGCATTCTTTGTGAAAAGCTCAGCCCTTTCTGCTTGACTTAATCGATTGGTGTATGGATAATTTGTTGACTATTTACTGGGTTAACTGATCAATAATTCAATAGCAAAAGGTGCTTAACAGGAGAGTATTATTGTATTTTTTACAGAATTTGAACCAGGTAAAACTAAAATTGCCACTGGGTTGAGCATATTTGCAGACAAAGAAGTTTTTTTAATCTATAATGAAAATTATATATTTTTGTACAGTTTTGACTTAATTTCTGCTCTGAGTCTGTTGTTCTTTCAGCAATTGGCCTTGTTTGAGTCTGTATACTTCCGTTAACGATTAATCAATTACTAACTTAGTTGCCGATTATGCCAATAATCAATTAATCACGATTAATCTGATTAATCGTCTCAGCCTATTTAAAAGACATTGAAAACAGCCGTTAACCTAAATTTGGGTGAGCTTGCTTGAGGCTTCTGCACATAGAGTGACTACTTCCACTCCTGTGAGGGGGAGAGGGACCGAGATAATAGATGACACTTGAACCGCTCTAATCAGGCCAAGCTGGTTGCTGATCTCTTCATAGAGCGAGGGTGTCAGTGATTGATGGAGGCACAACTTGCTGATGCGCACAGGTTGAAGGGTGAGGGGAGAGTCACTGATCAGCCGAAAGAGACTGGAAATCGCAGGAACAACTGCAGACTGTCCCCCCCCCCAAATGAGGCTGATTTTCTGCTGGAAACGTTTCACCGCATCCTGTTTCCTGCACACGGCGGTGGTGGAATGCTTGGCTATGCCAAGCAAAGTAAATCCAGTAATGTGTTGCATAAACAAACGTATGATTTAGCCTCTTTGGCTACACTGATAAAATTTCCCCATCATTCCTTTTTATGTTGCACAGTATTCATCTTCACAAGCTGCTTCAGCTTCCACACATACGAGTTATGAACTCTATTTTTAAAGTTAAATGTCTTATCCTGAAGAAAGCTTTTTAGACTTGTAACATCTGTAACCGATTATTCTATGGATTATCCTGACGATTAATCGATTAATCAATGTTTCAATGTGTTTGATTAACTATCAAACACATTTTAAAATCAAAGATAACTTGCCTAAATATAAAGGTTGTTTGTACATAGTGACTTAAATTATGTCATGGTCTTTGGCCTTCGAGGTTTTACTCTGATGATTAATCAGTTAATCGGATAAAAAAATGGTCTCTTTTTGGCTAAAAACTTAAGCTTTGTTTTTTACTTTAAATTCAAAATGTTTTTTCTTATTACAGCTTTAAATGTGTTTTTGTGGTGAGTCTGCATACTCCTGCTAATGATTAATCGATTACTAAATTAGTTGATGATCATTTTAATAATCTATTCATTACAATTCGATCAATCGTTTAAGCCCTCCATAATTTACATGTTGCATCATTTCCAGTAAGTCCACAAAAACAATGTTTTGCGTTGCATCTATGCCTGGAAGCATGAATTTCAAACTCTGGCAGTAAAAAATAAACATAAAAACATCATGAAGTTGGAATCACAACATCAGCTGTAGATGCTAACGTTAGCATTTTAATGCTAGCAAGCTTGGTTAGTTTAGGCCTCAGAGCTCTGAGAAAAGCCTGAAAATATGAACAAGCACCTAGTGCTAAATTAGAGTAAAACACTTTTTCTCCACGATTAATTGTTGTTTTCTTATTTTATACATGGAATAGTTCCAGCCAGAACCTTTGTATTTGCATGTTTCTGGTACTCCCATAAATCTGACGCACAAGCAACACAACAGGGAAGGATGACAAAGCTGCTTCTCTTGACCTACAGGGAATTAATTTTTGCTTCAAAAAATGATCTGATGCATCGCTGAAAGTACTATTGTTGTGTTCCAGTTATGCTAAAAGGAGTTAAAAATATTTGTTTTTGAGTTCATTTATATATTTACTCATCAATTTAGCAGCAAAAGTGGTTTTTGAAATGAAAATATTGCTTATTTTGTCAGTGTAGTTTTTGATTAAACTGTGATTAATTAATTACAGACCCTGCAATTAACTTCCACCACCACATAAATAACTTTCTATTTAGTGAATGAGTGGATAATGGGAAAACAACCTCAGTTAATGTCGCACATATTGCCAAGAACTCAAACTTGGACAGTGATTTATATGTTTTTTTTTGCATGATGTGCCACTATTTGATCATCAGTAACCAGGGGCCAGCGGAGCGCATGTGCACTGACCCGGCTGCAGCAGAACTGCTGTTCCCCTGTGATGGCTGGATGGGCTCTATTACCCATGATTGGTTTGACTGAGTCTCCCATCCAGGCCTGGGTGTTGGCCCTCCGGGGATCATGATGGCTGTCCGGGGCATTAATTATTGAATATAGTAGGAGGAATGGGAATGGTTAATTGCATAAAAATGAATGCTATAATCCACTGAATTGACATAATTAGAAATGGTGAGATTTCCCCTGAGGAATATATTCTCATGATGACCAAATGTGGAGGAAAAAATGAACTGAGGATGCTCTTCCTTCCTCGTGAGTTTGTAAACGTCCTGGGGGAGATTTCAAACTTAGTGTGAGATTTTTTTAAAGGTGACCTACTATGCTTCCTTGAATAGCTCTATCCTAAACATGTTCATTATGTTTTTTGCACAAAATCATTTTGAGATAATAAGATTTTAGTCTGGTCAGTTCAGCATGAGCTGTTTTTGTCACTTTAAATCCCAAAAAGCTGCTGCTGGCCACGCCCCCAACTCAACATTTACACTCACGCCTGAAAATGGCTGCTAACAGATGCGCAATTATTCAACCGTAGAACTTTGAAAAGTAGAACTGGAGCCTCCTGCACATGCAGCAAGTGGTTTCTGAATGGTACGTCAATAACGAAGCATGTTGCGATAACCAATGAATCAATTAATTGCATGATAAATCAAAATGATCTTGATAGCTTTCATTCTGATTATTAACATTTTTTGAAAGGTAATTTTGTTTACAGAATTCATAAACCATTTTATTTTTGGATTTGGTTGCGTGAGGTTTTTATTTCTGTTTTATTTATTGGAAATTTAAAATATTTTCCAGTTCAAGAGTGAGGTGTTTTCTTTTTTTTTTTAAAGACTTTTTGAGGCTCTAGTGGCCTTTATTTGAAAGTAGCTTGACAGGAAATTAGGGATTGAGAGAGGGAGAAGACATGCG
>CAEGAE010073691.1:0-20408 GCA_903067095.1 Girardinus metallicus
AAGGACTGTAGAACTGGGTGATGTTCTCCGTCTTCCTGGTTTTAGTCAGAACGCCAGCAGCAGCGTTCTGGACCTGATTGATTTTTTTTATTCAGAGCTGAGAAGAAATTGTTGCAGTAATGAATGTGACTAAAGATAAATGCATGGAGGAGTTTCTCTACATCTTGTTGGGACTTTAGTCCACTCATCCTGGAAATGTTCTTAAGGTGAGAGAAGGCCGACTTTGTAACTGTCTTTACATGCAAGTATCACCAAAAATGAAGAAAATCGGCACCAATCAGTGCAGACCTTTAGGGATTTCTTCCTGCTGCCCTGAGCTGCAAAAATAACCAGATTATTTTTCAATTCAGTTAAAACGACAAAAAACAAAAATTTAGATGATTTTGCTGCCCTAAAACTGTAAATAAGGAGGAAGTTGTTGGTAACTGGATGTTTCCATTCTTCTTTCTCTATTTCATCTGCTTCTGTTTTCCTCCCAGTTAAATAGAGCTGCAGTCGGTCGGACTAACAGGTGAAGCTGGGATTGTGGCGCAGGTGTCCCCAGATGGAGAGAGAGGAGAGATGGAGGATGTTCTCCGCTCTTCAGCTTTGATTGGGAGACGTGTCTTTAGAAAAAACTCCTGCAGGAAACATAAAATGCAATAAAAAAAGGAGAGAGAGAGAGAGCGACGGTGTGTGGGGGGTGGGCTTCGGTACAAGCATCATTTTCTCCCACGAGCCTGAGAGGAGCTCGCCGCTCAGCCGCCCTCCCTCTTTCATTTTCTTTCTCTCTCTCTCTCCTCCTTCTCGTCTGCTCTCCAGCGGAGGGGAGGAGGGGGCAGCGCTCCTGCTGTGTCGATGGGTAGGCAGTTACAAACGTTACTATTTCCAGAGAGTCAGTCACCGCGCGAAGTGGCAAGCCATCGAGGGAGCAAGAAGGAAAAACAAAAGCAAAAACCAGGTGCAGAATGTCTGAGAGGCTTTGGGGAAAGATGGAGGTGATGGCCGGGACCCGCCGCTGAGCCACGCCAAGCATCCGACCGGAACGGACACTTCCAAGTCCGGAGGAACTCTCGCAGGGGGCTGAATCCGGACTTTTCCAGGTTTATTCAGGAGTTGGTGGGGGGAATAGAGGAGCCTGAGAGGCGGAGGAAGAAGGAAGGAAAGAAGGAAAGGAAAAAATAGAAATGGCAAGTTTCGGGAAACTCACCGACTACTTTAACCGCCGCAAGTCTCGAGAAGAGCTGCGGGTGGGGAGAAGCTCGCGGCGCAGTGGCAGCTACTGCTGCACGGTGGCAGAGGCCAGGTAACCCACATGTGTGTGCGTGAGTGCGTGTGTGTGAGAGTGTGTGTAAAGGCATGCCAGCCTAAATAGCACCCTATAGAAAGCCGTCACTTCTCTGCGTTTAACACCGAGAGCACCGGCTGAGCTGAACACACACCTGTCAGAATCACAGGTGTTTGCGTCGTAGTGGCTCTGTGGTTGTGTGCGTTGTGTTACATAAGTGTGGAGGTTGCAGTGGATGTGTGCTGTCAGGCACGCTGCTGGAGCCCGCTATAGGTTCTTCCCACTGACTCAGTTTCAGCACGGAGCGTCTTTCTATAGATAGAAAGAGAAAAGCGTGGAGTCAACATGCTGGTTATGTGGAACGACGGAGCGTGGGGGGAGAGGTGGAAGCAGCCAGCAGCTCGTCTCGGCTCACATCTGCTTCACACGTTCACGCCGTCAGCTTCCTACTAGCACTCAGGATGTGTTGCTGTTTATCATTCAGCGGCAGGGAAGTGGATTTACAGCAAACTGACTGCAGAGAAACGGGGAAATTATAAATACTCCTTCGTCTTTTTGATCAAAAAAATCCAAAATTCAGAATGAAATCGTCCTTGTTGGGTTTATTTTAGAACATACCACTAGATACAAACAGATTGGCAAACTGAGAGTACAAAAATAATTTCAGTAGCATACGCTGAGATTTGAGCTAATCTATTATAGGGATGAAAAACGATTAATCGTCAACTAATTTACTAATCAGTTAATCGTGAACTGGATTACACAGAATCAAAAAAATTTGACTAATTGCTGAGAGAACAATATACTCAGAGCATAATCTGATATTTGAGTTCATTTATTATAGGGCTGAAATGATTAATCAGATTCATCATAAGATTTGTTTAATTTATTAATCGATTAATCATTAATTGGGGCATACAGACTCAAAAATGGACTAATTGCTGAAGGAACACTTCAGCCCAATCCTTACAAAAATATATATTTTTTACATTTGTAAATATGTCCATAATCTGAAATTTTAGTTAATTTATTGTAGGGCTGAAATGACTAATCAGAGTCATTGTCATAATCATCATAATCGTCAATAAATGTATCAATCAATTGTTAACTTGAGTATACAGAATCAAAATTGGACTCATGGCTGAAGGAACAATATCCTCAGAGGAGTAATTAAGCCAAATCTGCAAAAAGATATAAGCGTTTTGCATTGAAGGTGAAAAAAATCCCTTTGTAAATATAGTTTTGGCTTCACATGTTGAAATTCTGTAAACAAATTTCTCCATTTTTCTTTGTGATTAATCAGTTGATCCAAAAATAATCGCCAGATCAGCCCTGCACTGACGTGAAGCAGGAAAAACTGAGTTTTTCACGTGTTGATGTTCGATTTTTTTTTTTTATTTTTTACCTGCAGCTGCAACAGATGAGCAAGCGGCGACTACAGGAGCGCTGCTGTTCCATTTTAGGCAATAAGATGTTTAGTTTTTTTATTTAAAAAATAATTTACATACTTCATTTGCATCTTTGTAGGAATTTATAATAGTGTAGACAAAGACTTCAATAAAAAAAATCTGCAAAATTTGCCAATTATTTATACGATTAATCGATTTATCATCAGAACAGATGGATTAGTTGATGAGTAAAGTAGTGTTTTGTTTTTTTTAAAGAGTTTGTGAAACTACTGAGAAGTTTCCCAGGGCTTTTGGAGGAGAAACGGGCCCACAGCATCACACACCCTCTACTTTACCTGAAAGCATACGCGAGGTGCAGAGTTGCAGCTGCACGTCGAATGTACAGTGTCGCATTCGATGTTTACGTTTGTGTTGGTTGCTATGGAAACGCAACGAGCCCAAGGCGGCATTGTTTTGCTTCTTCACTTTAACCTCTCTTCCTGTTCTTCTCACTGTACGTCTTGCAAAGGTCGACTGAATTCAGTTCAAAAATACTTTATTTACAAAGTATTAAAATTTATTAAGGGGGTTTTTATGGGCGCCTGCATTTTGAGTGGTAATAATTACTATTTGAATAAATGTAATCAAATGAAATATTACATTTTTCTGACCTTGTCGGTGTGAAATTCACCTACAGCTGAATTTATTTGAATATTTTTTTCACACATATTGGCTCGGGGAGCCGCTAACTGTTGCGCTTTACTTGTAAGTGTCGCCTTTTAAACACTGAACCATCCCAGCAGACACAATTGATTAAAGCCGTTCAATTATATTTTGTCAGCGTTCTCGTATGCAGCATAAAAATGATCTCATCACGCCAGTTCGAGTTTCCACTTCATCACAGTTTCACGCCGTTTTCTGACACTTTTTAGTTTTGTATAACAGCTCTTTAATTAGCTCCATGAATTATTAAAGAGGGAAATCTGGTGGTGCATATTTTACATTCTCTGTTAATTCTTCTTGGACGTGCTGTATGTTCGTCTGTAGAATTTAGTCGTTTGAACAGAATAAATGTTATGTTTTATAATACAGCAAAGAGGCAAATTACTGCGGTGGAGTCATAATCATTCTCCAACAAAGTCATGGAACAACAGTTATTTTATGTATGTTGTAAATAATTCACTGTTGCGTAATAATGCTCTGCAAAAACCTTTAAATTATGATGCAGAGAAGATATGCAGGCATGAGAAACGAATGTTTATTGATTACCAATCAGAGCACAATGTGTTGCTGTTAGCTAGGGGTTCTGCTAATCCGTAAATGCGCTAATTAAAAAAAATATATATTTTATTAATATGTATGTATTATAATCAGCAACAAAAATATACCAAAGTATAAATTGTGTTCACATTACATACTCACAAAGTTAGAAAGAACAAATAAACAAAAAAAAAAAATACCAAAATGAATGTAAAACTTAGTAGGTCATGTTGTATACACAACACAAAAATCTCGGTCAATAAATTAAACATTTAAATGTTTTCAAAAACCTGAACACATTTCTAACATCACACATTTAACATCTTATATCTGTGAAATAAGCTCCATGAACCCAGATAAACTGGTGAAGATGCTGCCAAAAGGATTGCAAAATGTCGCATTCGATGCAAATGCGCTAATAGTTCAGCAAATTTTTGGTTTTGCTAACTTTGAAAATGTTTAGCACAATTGGCTTCCCTCAGTTAATTTTTCCGGATAAGCGCCAATTCTCCTTGGACACATGGTCGGTAGGAATATGGCTGAATTTAGCACTTTAGCATTAGCTTCTGCTAAACACCATGCTGATATAGTGCTTTAACGTCAGTGGAACAGCTTCTGATCAGTTCTTTAAGGTTAGTGCTGCTAGCATTTTAGCTAGCTGCTTTTGGCTGACTTAAATACTGTCGGACAGATTGGCAAAATTTGCCAATTGTTTATACGATTAATCGATTAATCGTCAGAAGAGATTAATCTGTTCTGATGTAAAAAAAAATGCTGAAGAAATTTTTAAAATTTTTGTGTAAAATGTTTAAAATGTAAAACTTTTTACATTTTTTTAATTTACTTTTGGCAGACTTCAGTGTGGTTAGCAGAGATTTAATTAAAAGGTGTTGGTCATATTGTACATTTGATTAGGTTGGTTTGTATGGAATGAGAAAAATATTTGCCATCTACTTGTTATATAAACTATAAAAGAGCGCTAGCTAACAGATTAACGTCAACAAATGCTCATATGGTGATGAATCTTTCTGATCTGTCTAGTAGATCAGAGAGTTTGTTCTTCAAATCTCAAAGCTTTAATACAAATGTCATTATCTCGTCTTTACGATTCTGGTGTCCAACTGAGAATATTTTGGGGGAGAAAACTGATGCCGCTGCTTTATATTTTCCAGACATTACATTCTTTACTTACAGACAAAGTGTTAATGTGGGTGGAAAACAACTCAAGATGTCCTGAATCCCTCACATCCCCACAGTTTGTCTCCCACTCAGCGTCTTTTTCTCTCAAGTCACGCCTTCCTACGCCTCTCCGTCTTTTCATGTGTTCTGTCTCAGAAACTTTCCATTTCTATTAAACCATCACTTATCATTTTCTCCCTCTGTCGCCCTTTCTTACGCCGGCTCCCTCAATGCCGCACTAACACATTAACACTCTGCCTCTTGTTTTTAGACGGATAAAACCAGGTGGAAACATGCTATTAGCGGTCAACAGGCCTTCATTATTCCAACAGTTGTTGATCTCAGCCGTTAGATTTTCTTGGTTCGATAACGTTAAGTAAAAACAACAGAGTTTCACAAAAAAATTACTTGGCTATCATACAAGTATGGTTTGTGGATGACTGAGTGTAACCCAGATATTTGTGTCTTGTGGACAACGACAATAATACTCCCAGTCAGAAGGTGGCGCCAAATGCAGCAGATAAGAAACACGATATTTTTGTAGAACCAAGAAGGAGTTCTATAAAAAACCGATGTTTTCCCAATGTGAACAAATAAAAAATGTATTCATTTTATCTTTTTACGTTCTTTTCTTATTCTACTCTTTTGAGAAAAACAATGGCGAGGGAGAGGGAAGTAGGTCAGTTATGCTAGCTTGACTATGAAAACCTCAACATGTAGATGTGCTGTGGAATTCTGTGTGTTTCGGTTCAGCTGCAAAATAAAAAAAGGCGACCCACACACCAACTCTGACAGCTCATCAGTAAAACAGGTGTTTAAATTAGTTAGTCAACCAGTGCTGTTAGCTTAGCTAGTAGCAGCTGTATCTAATCTACCACAGTGATCACTTACTAATAACCGGAAAATAAACATCAAGCCTGGAAACATAAAACTGTAGCGGCCTGAGTGTTCTGTTCTTTGCGCGGGAAATATTTGAGTGTTTTTTATTTTTTATTTTGGTGTTGAATCCTGAAACATAAAGTGGTGGTGTTGTCGTTTGCTATGGCAACTAGTCAGCGAGAAAAAAGTGCTCCCGAGTTGTTCTTTAGTTGTTTTTTTGCATTATTTTTCCCTTTGCTGTGAAGCAAAGCACTAATTTAATAACAGCTTCAGGTTTCATTGAGTTAACTGGATTGTTCTGTCGCGGCATGTGAAAGAATCGTCTTTTTGCCCTCCTGCGTTGTGCGCATGCATGAAATTTCCAGATGTAAATGATAACATGAATGAGGTCCATGCACCAGCTCGCTATCACCCCCCCCCCCCCAGATGCTATAAATAATTACACGCGCTTGCTTAAAAAAAATAACAAATGTGTCTGAGTCCTTCATCAGTGCTAATTCAGCCGTGGGTTGACAAACATTTTGTGAATAGATTCTGTCAGTAGAACAGAGAAAATCAAGAACTACTTCCTTTTTTTCTTCAAAATAAGTGTCCTGAACGTAGATACGCTCTCCTTCTTATCCGGGCTTCATAATGACACCTTTACCTCAGCAGACAGTCGCATGCTGGCAGCAGCTGATATTGCTTTGTGACAGATTGTACTGAAACGTTTTAATATTGTGAGACGTGGCGTGACCAGATCTTATCACACCGCTAATACACACGTGTGTGAATCAGGACAGAATATCAGCTGTAGCAGGGAAGGTTTCCACTCAAACAGTCTCGGTAAACAAAAACAAATCGGGCTCCTGGCTTCATTAATCACCTGTTTTCAGTGTTTTGTCAATGCCGTGCAGACTGCGCCCTACTGGCATTTTCTAATGTTGAAGATATCCCTGTAACCATCTTATTTAAACACGGGATTTGTAAGTTTTAGGTTTTAGCTGCACCTTAGAGAAACTTCAAACTTCTAATTGTTTTGTCTTATTTAGGAGTGCACCAATTTATCGGTGCCGATACTTGCACATGAAGCCGATCTTATCTAAAAATCACCCACAGTCCTCTCCTGCTGACAGGCCGGCCCACCAGGCCATGTCAGTCACGCCAACTCAGCGACTTTCTTCCTATTTTTAGCAACATTTCAGGCAAGAAAAATTGGTATCATCCAAAATCGGAATCAGTTGGTCAGGATTTTTAAAGGTTGGTGATCAGCCAAAAGACTGCAATCTAGGGCTGTTGTAAACTATTATTTTAGAAATGGAGTATTCTGTCGATTATTCTTACGATTAATCAAGTAATCGAATAAAAGATTTGATAAAGTAAAAATTGGTAAATTCTGCTGTAACAGCAGTATTACTGTCGGATTTCAGCATCGACCGAATTTCTCATAATTGTGCAACCATTACAGTTATTTTTCTGTAGTTTAGAAAATTACCCTGTAACAATAAAAGCTCCATTTTTAAGTTAACCTGGACAAAATTATACAAAAATATGAAATAATATTCAATTTAATAGTAAAGCAGCAGCCTCTCAGACACTTAAAAAAAGTCTATAAACCAGTTTTTAGTTAATGTTTTCATCTTCAGTCAATCTAATAGGTGAACTTTGACTTTGCCACTTTGCTTTTATGTCCATGTTGGCGACGGGATTTGGCTCCTTCGTCATGCATAAAAAACACAAATGACAGCTATGTACCGCCACGATGCGCTCTTCCACCCATTTATTGTGACTGGAATGGTGGTAAATTTATTGTCCGGATTCTTCCATAAAGCTACAGTTACACTAACGATCAACTAACTAGCAGCCGGCCGTCGTGTTCAGTCTATCTGCTCACCTGCATAAATACACCCGTAGCACTCTCCCCGCCGTTAAGGCATCGCTCCAGTTAATTTACGGATCCTTATTGGTCCCCTGAAAAACGACAAAAACCCGGACATTATCTTCGAACTTAAAAGTTGGACGTTAAGCCGCTAACACTTAGCAACAACTCATAGGTGGAAGTGGAAGCGCTGCGCAACATAAATAACGACCCAGCTGGAACACGATGCGCTAAATAATGAAACATAATTTAACGAAGCTTCGAGGCAGATAAATTTCCCCGGGGAATTTTAACAATCAAGGAACTCGAATCATTCGGGCACTCCACTCCATGTCTCATTGTCTGAAAAAATATATTAAATAAGTTTCACATGAAATACAAACTGTGGGGCTTTAAAGTGATTCTGTTTTCAAACTAAGTTTATGTTTTATGGATGCCGGTTTCCTTCCTATGAAAGAAATATTACAGACTTTTGCAGTTTCCTGCAGCCTGAGCCTTAATTCCTGCTGTTTAAGACGAACAGCCGTCGATAGAGCGACAGGATTGAGAACCCGTCTGTGATGAACCAGTAAATGTCCAGCCTGAACGCCGGAGAGAGAGTCCACACACTTCAGCGGATCAATGCAGCTTTGCTCAATTTATTTGCTTTATTGACTCTGGTGTCTGCCGAATGACTGAAGGATATAGATAAAGATTAATCGGCTCTTAACGTATTGCTCCCAGATTTTCTCATCCAGATACCAAAGGAAATCTGCTTTTATCTCCCCTTCAACTCTGTCGGGCACAAACCTGGTGGAAAGATGAAAACACATTTAACTCGGCAAGAAATGCAAGAAATTTTCAGCCCTTTTTTAAAAAAAAAGTATAAATTACATGCCTTAATTAACACTTTTATCAAATTTTGATTGTTCTTTATTCATCTTAAATGACAGTATATTTTGCCTAACAGTAAAATATTTCTAATATAATGAAGCAAAATAGTCAAAACCAGTCTGATGTTACAGAGCCGTTTTCCTGCTTCACTGAAGCCAAAAATTATTTCTACTTTAGTTGTAACATTTACAAGTAATAACGTGGATGATCTCTGTCCAAAAGGCATAAATTTCCACCCCGAAAAATATAATTTTCCTTGATTAAAGGAATAAATTTACAATATTAGAATTAAAATATTCTCTGGCATTATAATGTCGGGAATTGGCATGAAATAAAATCTTTTCTGGTCTCGGATGAAGTTTTCTGGGAGTAGATTCGCGATGCACACCTCAAACGGGACCCAAAATACATTTTATGTCACAAATGTATGATTTTATAATGTCAGGAAATCAGTTTTATTTTAAATTTACAATGTCAGCAAATATCACAGTCTGAATTTGTGAATTTATGCCTTTAATCATGGAAGATTCTAATTTTTCTATAAAATCTAGCAACTTTTAACACCTGCAAATATAACAAGTCGACTTTTACTTGAAAATATGTGACATTTTTTGTTTTTTTGGTGGAAATGTCCTGTGGCCGTTCACACAAAAAATTAGCTGAAAAGACTTACAGGGACATTATTGCTTCGTATTTTCAAACTGTATCCTTTTTAATGTTTTTCCATTTAAAAATAATTCTGTCCAATTTGATGTTTAAAAGATACAAACTCTTTTTAGTTTTGTTACGATTGAGATTAATGCATCTTTTATTAATTTTGCTCCTGTAACATTTACAAGACCCCCCTGCAAACATTTCCTAATCTACTAAACCCCTGATGTTTAATTTAAAGACATGAGCGCCTGTTCAGTCTTCTCTGATTGACTGAAATCTCTTTGAAGAAGCCGCAGTTTCCTTTTTGCACCTTTTGTGTTTCGTTTTTAAGCACCTCACGGACGCTGGAAACAGCCAAGCGAGTCTCATTCATTCAGTAGCGGCTCTGAAACCCAGGAGTGTTGCCGTCAGCCTGACCTGCTTGCTCCGCTTTTAGCGGTTTGAAAAAGATCTGCTTTTCTGTTTCCAACCAGCCAATCGCTGATTAGGGCATAAAATCATCAGATTCCAGTTGCATTGTTTTAAATGCATCTACACATGAATCTGTAATTTAAATAATCATCTATTTGTTTTTTTGTTTTTTTTTAATTAACCACCAATAACTGAAATTTATCATGATGAGGATAAATCAAAATTCTCCACAGTAGCAGGTGTGATAAATGCCAATCGTCAGTGGAAATAATCCTTCAAGCGCCTCAGTTTCACTGATTTTGGACTAAAAATTAACTTTACGGTTCTTACACATCTTTACCAGGTGATATGGCAGCAGATCCGGTATTTGTGTCACGCTTGGAAAAGTAAAATAAGGATTCAAAACTGCAAAATGAACTATAAAAACAAAAGCAAGTACAAAAAAGTAGGATTTCTTTTTATTTCTCTCCATTAAAACACAACAAAAATGTTCAAAAACTGAATTAGTTACTCTGTGCTTCTTTCTGCAGTCTGTGTTTTTTTTTTCATTTAAAAAAAAAAAAAAAAACAATTTCTGAATGAAGCTAACCTGAACTGATATTAATCTTACTGAAAATAAAAGCCAAAAGGTGTTTGTGAATCACACTGGACACGGCGGCTCTGCGTGCAAACAGCTAAAGCGATTCAGCGTTCAGCAGCGTTCCGCATTCAAAAACGTTTCTGTCCATCTCCGAGTTATGGTCCGTTTTTATTTTTTTTTAGTTTTTCACAAAGTGTCCGGGTTGACGAATGGCTTGAAGCCAGAGGGTTGCGTGTTCTACTTTTAGCCTAAAAATGGGTCACTAATACAAACTGCTGCGCTTGTCTGGATGTGGAGCGTGGGCCTGTGGATGTGGGAGAATGGCACATTTCCCCCGGGGGGCGCCGGCGAGACCGAGACGGAGAACAGAAGCTTTTCTAGAGTTTTCTTCCACGCCAAACTGACAACACAGATTGTATGACATGTTTTTCTAACACTTAGTTAAAAAATTACAAATCCTGCAGTGTTTCATTCGTGCATTTTGCCTAGTTTTGCTCATGTCTGTCATTCATAGTGAATCTCGTTTATTCTCTGCATATTTGCAGTTTATGTGACACATGAACAAGAGACGTGACTGTTCTCCAGAACATCGGTGAACATGAAACTGTTGATTCTTCCAACCTGATGGTGTAGATTGCTGCTGGGAGGCGAAGGAAAACAAAAAACAAGGCTCTTCACTCTTCATCTCTGCTCTCTCCTCTTCTTTTCACCCTCTTTTTTTGTAGTCAGTGTCGCTTAGCAACAGGTCCGTTGGATGAGTGAAACCCAAATTGTCAGAGCGGCCTGGGCCGACTGTTCAACCCTGTGTGCGTTATCATCATGCTGTGCCGGTGGGAGGCCGACAACTGTGTTTGTGCAAATGAAGAGAGTGCGGCTGGCTGTAAGTGTTTACAAGCGGACTCTTAGTCGCTTCACCTCCAGGCAGCTTCAAGGAGTGTGTGTGTGTGTGTGTGTGTGAGAGAGAGAGAGAAAGAGTGCGCTTCAGGCAAATACATTTTTTTTTTCCCTCGCACACGTCGGTACGGATCGCCAAGGAGTGAGAAACTTGTCGGCTTCTGCTGTTATCAAAGTGTTTCCTGCCTACATGTGTACAGAAAGCTGAAAATCAGGATTCACCTTCAGTGGGTTGAAATATCTCCAACCCCTGCACACCTGCGTTTCCCACCAGGTTGGAGTTTAATCGCTGATGTCGGTGCGTTGCTTCTGAGACCCATGGATGTGCTGATCTAGGATCTGCTCTCGGTTTATCTAATTGTTCCCCAGAGTTAGATAAACTTAAGCCTGCAATATGAACTGCAGAACACACAGAGAAAGAGAGGAGGGAAAAGAATCGCTTCCCTCGCTGCCCACTTTTACAAAAATATAAAAATAAATAAATGGGAAACTTATGAAAAAATAGCTTTTTATAAAAAATAAAGTCTGGACTTAAAAACCGGCGTTACGTTTTTGTACTTCATTAATACAAGCGCTTAAAAATAAAATCCAGCTGTTTTTATTCCAGCAGATTGTTTTTTGGTGTCTGGAAAATGAGCTATTTCAAAAACCTGAGTTGCATTGCATTTATCTTTTTTTTTATTTTAATGTTTGTTTTATTTTATCTTTTTTTATCCGATTACCCGATTAATCGTAAGAATAATTGATAGATTACTCGATTACTAAAATATTTGTTTACAACAGCCCTAATTTATATTTCAGAAGCCGTTTCCAGGATATTTAACATTAATAAAAATATCACATCGGTGTTTAAATGCCTTTTTTTAGCCAGGATCTCTGCAGCTCCAAGTGAAATGTACACTGAAAAAATTATCTTCTGCAGATTTTGGTCCAAATTTTCTTTTAAATAATTCTTCAACACTGAATCGGTTGGCAGAGTAGCTAATCATGTTGAATATTTTTATCTTTCCTCTAAGATATAGATTAATTTCTAAAACCTAGTGTATGAATATTTACCACCAGTGTTTCTCCACATTTATTTATATTTCATATTCTTGTTTCCCACTTCTTTCTTTCTATTCTTATGTAACTTGTTTCTTGAAATGTTTTGTTCTGTCGTTATATTTTCCTTATAGAACCATTGCTTTCCAGCTTTAGGAGTTTAGTTACAGTGAAGGGAAATAAATTAAAACCCGCACATTTGTGTGCAAAATCCAACGAAATAAATGAATAAATAGCATTGTGTGTGTGTTTTGTTCTAGCACTTTGTCAAGCTGTTCGCTTGATTGTTTCTATTGATTTCTGATGTCATGATGTCGGCTGCTATGATGAATCAATCGTTTTAGTCATCTGGAAGAACTTGGGTCTGATTAAGCAGAACTGGAACTGATTGATCCCTGAAGATGCTCTTTGTCATTAATAGGAGTCCGTATGCATTGCTGTATATTTGTATATATGTAACATCATCATCCAGTTTTTGGTAGAAAGAGAGAAAAGAGAAAACGATAAATCATGCAAATGGAAATTATCGAGTTTTAATTTATCATGCAATTAACTGAGTTATTGTTTATTATTACAGGCCTATTTGTGTATTTAAAATGGTATCATATTCAGTTTTAATTTGAAGCTCTCCGTTACAATAATTGTATTCTTGTCGAAAATATCAATAAACCAAACAGATCTATTCTTCATGTCTTATCTCTGAAGGTCTCTGGAAAGGAAGCTGCAGCGACCCCTACTGGCGAAGTCGCGTACTCTCCCCAGCATCCCCCAGTCTCCAACCGTCTCCAGGGTCCACCACTCGGACTTGATAGGTGGGAGTCCGCCCCGCAGGAAAAACCCTCCACCTGCCACCAGCCAATCAAAGGCCTGCACTCTGCCCCCTGCAGGTAAACAGCAGCAGTTCCTCGAACTTTTTCAGACCGAGCGCCACTTACTTCATTTAACAAACACTCACCACTGCAATAACACAACATCTTAATATATACAACCTGAAGGAAAAATATTAGTCTCTTAAGTCATTGTCTTTGGTCCTCCGAATGTGAAGAGTGGTGACGTTTTGTAAAAATTACTGGCCACAACAAAGTCATGAATACGTGGACTCGGGACATTTTGAGTTATTTACAGTATGGATTCTATGCTTTCCAGTGATAGAAAACACATGGAAATCAAAAAAGTTATTTACTACTAGTGTTGTGTGGACTAATAATATTTTAAGACTATTTGTAATTTAGAGTAGACTTGAGTGGCTTTGGAAAAAGCAAACATTTTATTTCAGCCAGTAGACAGCCCAACATAAATAATTTTATTTTAGGTGTTAAGATGCAGTTGGTCAGCATGGAGCACAGCATGTGAACATGCTATGTATCGTAATAGTGTTCAAATCAAAAGTTCTGCAACTCATCCTCAGAAACTTTCCACCGATATATTTAGCTTTTCTTTTTAGTGACCTGGTCTGAAGGCATTTATCCATTATTAATGTTAAACACAATTCTTGGGTAAGCTAACTGTAGCGTTGCACTTTGAGCTCACGTAACGGCAAATAAGCAGTTGTTTACATGGAACAATTTGCGTACCAGTAGAGGGCGCCCGCGGACCACAGTTAGAGGCACCAGTCAGCTTCTTTTGTTGTTGTGCTTTTTCCTCCTCTGATTGTGAGGAGTGATGTTCACACCTTCATGACTTTTTTTCTAATGAGATGGTGTCTTCAGCGTTGGTTATTTCACTCTTTCTCAAACTGTGGTCCCCGCACCACTGGAGGTCCCCGCAGCACTGGAGGTCCCCGCAGCACTGGAGGTCCCCGCAGGACTGGAGGTCCCCGCACCACTGGAGGTCCCCGCACCACTAAAGGTCCCCGCACCACTGGAGGTCCCCGGACTACTGCTATGTGGACGACCATTTATTTGCCATGACTTGGGCTGAAAGTGCGACGCTACAGCTAGCTTACCACAGGATTCTGTTTAAAAAAAAAAAAAAAAATGGGTAAGTGGCTTAAAACAGGGTCACTCAAAATAAAGCTGAAGATACCGGTGGAAAGGAAACAACGGCAGGAATACTTATATAATCGGCAGAAACTAAGTCAGACCTGCTGCGAGTTTTGTGTCATTCACAAGCGATTCAATTCTTTTGAGCAACTCTATGCCATGAACAGTAGGACACAAGTCTGTCTTGTTATTGTGCATCTAAATTACAAATCCCCCTAAATGTTATTATGAACACAGCAGCTCCTTGCCAAAACGTTTGGAAAGCACTGACTTATGAAGTAATAGCATCTTGAACTTAAGGCTACATGGTGTTGTGATAATCTTTAGCTGCTGGTACAATCTGTAAAGTACATAAAAGCCTAAACTAAAGTCTTCAGATATGCCGAACATGACCCATTTCTTTCACCTTTCTGCCGTCTGCTGCTCTGATATTTGCTTCACATGACAGAGCGCGCAGCATCCAGTTGTCTCAGAGGCAGCAGATGTGGTATACCGTCTATCTAGCGCTCTCTGATCTCTCGTCTCTCTCTCTCCTTCTTGCTTGTAAATCAAACGGCGTTCCCTTACCTGAGAGGGAAAACATGTCATGGAGAATCTTGAAGCTGAAGCCTCCTGACAGAAAATGCTTTCATTTGAAAAGAAAAATCCATCCTTGTTAAGAAAACACTTACAGGTAATGTGAAAGGATTGAGTACAGCGGGGATTCATAAATAAAACAGATTATTGGAGAGAAAATATATTTTTTCATTGTTATTTCTCAAGAAGACACATTCCTAACCCAAGAGTGAGAGACGTAATGAATGCTGTGGGAAGCGTCGCTGTTCTTTTTCAAAATTGACCTACATGCAGTGAGTTATGATGCTTTAGTACCAACACATCTGAATCAAATGAATGGTTAATGACCTTTGCAAAAGTTGTTGATTACCCTTTTGATCCAGGTATTGGAAGCTGAGATGCATCTCTAGTGGTGTCAATCGATTAAAACCTTCAGTCAGATTAATCACAATAAACGGTAAGCTGTGGCGGAAACACGTTTATTATGCACATCTAGAAATACGTCTAAAATCAATGTTGCATGTACTGCCTCCAACTCTAAACTGAACAAATTGAAAGTGGTGTTTGCTCATGGAAAGTAAAGCTAAACATTGGTTAACTGGAGCGGTCCGACTTCCGAGCCGATCTAAGTAGAACACAGCAAAGAAAAAAGTACGAGTTGTGTGAGACCAGCGTAGGCATGCTAGTTGTTAGTCTCTCCAAAGCTAGCACTAGCTAGTACTCTCTTTCTAATGTGCCATTGCCAGCTCCTCGGTTAGCGTCGCCAACTTACCATTAACCGTATCAGTAACTAATATTGGAATGGCTTTAGCCTCCTGCGACAAGGAAGTAGTCGCTACAGGTGTGCGATACATTGTTCTCATCTGACATCACACTTCTGTGAACTTTGTAGCTGACAGACATCTTGGCAAGCATTTGCTATGACGACAATAAAAAAGCCACAAGCTTAGTACTACTCTATATTCACACGAAAAGTTTGTATGTCCTTTACAAAGCTGTTGAAACATTGATTGTATACGTCCGTGGATTTCAGGCTGCGAATCTCCTCCATGTTGTTCACTAGGTGGTTAACCAGGTGGTTAACTATGTCGTAGTTTGAGATCGGAGGCAGTTTGTTTGACGTATTTTTCTTCTCTGTCTCATATCTCGACTCTCAGTCGATCCTGACAGCAGCCATTTTGTTCATCGTGTATCTTTCTCTCGCACATTGGTTAAGAGTGTCTCCATATTTTCTCTTTGTTGGTCTCAAAGCACATGGCTACGCTATGGATTGCGCATGCGATTGCCTACCAAGATGGCGCGGATCGCTTCCAGTTCAGACTTTTGGAAGCTATGGAACATCGTTAACACATTGTGAAAAACGGCAGTGGCAGAATCATGCTGTGGGGTGACTCTACTATCTAAAAAGACTCATCAAAATCAAGCAGAGTGACACAAATGCATCTTATATTGGCACTTGGCTTCTGAACAGGAACAACTCTTTGGCTAATTCTGGCGCATTTACGAAAATGTTAATCAGTGTGCTTTATCCAAATAGGCTTAATTTAATTGAATTAGTCATGCAAGCGCAGCATAAGGTGGGATTACGTGCAGCATGTAGACAAACAATGTTTAACTTCTCATTTTCTTGGCCTAAATTTGAATCAAAGTTGACACAACCTTGTTTAAAGATTAATTTCATTCCACACAGGTTTCGTTCCGACATGCCAAGGACAAGCAGAACTCCATTAACCTTACTGAGCTTTTCTAATGGCTTTTTTTCCCCTCTATGTTCTAAAAATATCACAGCCAATATTCGATTCATTCCACAGCAATTTGGTAATTTTAGTGCTTAATACTTGGTTTAAAAAAAAATGTAAAGAGAAATAATCTCTCTGCTTCTGTCTGGATCATCTTGGCCTCCAGTTGGAACAATGTCTTGATTATTTTATCAATAAACCCACTTTATTAGAGGAGCCTGAGCTGCATCCATCAATGCCCTAATCCAATGAATCCTTCCCGCCGCTGTGCTCTAACGATCCCAGACCGAACCATCGCCGGATTCGGACCCAGGTTCTGCCATTTTATGAACATCCTAACCGCCTTTGTCTCTCTTCTGTTTCGTCTTGTTCGGCTGTTGCTCCGATGCAAATATCAAATTAAAGAACCCGGTCTCACGTGGCTCCTTGTTGCCTAGCAACTATTGTCATCGACCATGATGCGACCTCGCTCTTTCCACCACTCTTTATCCCTGCAGGAGCAGGAAGACAACTTCTTTTTTTTTTTTTCTCTCTCTCTTTTTTCCCTTCCCTCGCTGCTCCTCGGTTTAATAACCGAGCCGCACTTCATTCAGGGATTTAAGCCGCGGCTGATATTGGTGAGAGTAACTCACCAGCCTCTCTCTCTTTCTCTCTGTCTGGTGTCACAGTGTAATCCAGCAGTGGAAGCCAGGTGTGTACTTGAACATGTTTTACATTTGATCCAACTGGAAAAAAAATGAACATTTCTTTTTCTATTTTTCTTGCAAAGAAGTGTGATTACTGTCAGTTTGATGTTTGACTGCCTTGCAATCTATTCTTATTTCCTCCTTAAATGCAGCAAACAATTTGAGCCATCTGTTCTGCGGTTGGTTACAAAGGTGGACACAAGTTGTCACGCATTCCTAGCATCTGCACAGCCAGTTAATTACTGGTGTTTTGGCTCTGCAAAAACACAAAGTCTTACCAAGTATTTTTGGTCTAGTTTATAGAACAAGTGTCTTAGTTTTGTCCTTTTTCAAGTGTACTAACTTAAAAGTAACTTTGTAGCCAGATATAGAGGCTTGTGTTAAGTAAATAATTCCTTAATATTGATGAAGAAGTACTGGTTCCATTGTCAGATCATTTCACTTATAACTAGACATTTTCCCATGTCATAAGATAATTTACCTGCCAGAGGACCTAGTATTTTTTCAACAATATTAAGAAATTATTTACTTAAAACAATGGCTGTATATCTTGCCGAAAAGTTTATTTTATGTTAGTTTTGTCTTATTCCAAGTTTACTAAGATATTTGCAGTAGAAACTAGACCAAAAATACTTGGTAAAATGTTGTGTTTTTGCAGTGCGTGCAGCAGCAGAACTTCTGGATGTAGCGTTAATTCAGCTAAAATGGAAAAGTGGAAGAAACGGGTCCGTCTGGTTTTGTCTCTGCTTCTGTTACAAAATTCATTCATGTTGCTTGGATTTGTTTCACGTTTTTCAAACTGCAAAGTCTGCTGATTTTTAGTACATATGATTGTGAAATAGGATAATCCTTATTGTCATGACACCAGCAGAGCTGGGTAGTGACTAGTTACATTTACTTGAGTAACTTTTTTTTGAAAAAACATACTTTTAGGAGTACTATGCTGTACTTTTTACTTTTACTTGAGTAATTTTATTATCTCTACTCCGAGTGAAATTTCTGTATTCTCTACCCACTGAATGAAAAACAAACATGTTTTATTAAAGTTTCACAACTGGAGTACAGTTTGGGTTGCTAGGTAACGGCACAGTCTGATTCAACGATCAGGAGGTTTTTTGAAAGGGCTCGTTTTCCAGACACCAAAAAACTTTAGCTTAGTGCCAAAACAAAATAACAAAAATGTGCAAAGTGTGAACTTTGCATAATAGGTTCTCTTTAATAAAATACACTGGAGGTTGTGGTTTTAACATAATAAAACTTGAACTAGGCACTATGTCTTATATCTTAGCCTTAGACTATTTATAAAGATGTTAAAAAAAATAAAAACGACCACCATTTTCTTCTAAAGTTTTGATTTTATATGTGAATTTCCTCCAGATTTTCAGGAAACGTCACCTCTCAGAAGAACTCTTTTCTCCTACACATTCATTTCCATGTTTGTGCTGCTCAGCCTCCCTCAGCTGCTCTCTCAGGACGCTTCACGCTGACAGCAGCCGCAGCATTTACTGCAATTTATGTCTACAGACAGCAGCTCTGGTGACATCTGTCAGCCGAGTTTCAGAAAATCAACGTCACTTAGCTGTGATACAAAAAAAAATATACCTTTCTGCATGTTGTCGAAGACTTTCTGAATTATACATGTGCAACACAGATAAAAAACACTTTTAACTAACCAGAACAGTACTAATACACACACCAACATGCCTGCAGATCATTGTTCTGTTTGGGTTTTTCTCCAGGTTCTCCATTTCCTTGTTCTGTCCAAAAAGATGAACCTTAGGGTAGCTCGTTATTCTAAATTGATCGTTGTTCTGCTCCATAAATTGCCCCCATACCGTGTCTCGTTCCACGCATAACAAGTTGAAGTCCAGAGCACAGACGTTAAGGAAAATTTTAGACCCCTGCCTGTTAACACTTCAGTACTCACAGATTCACCTCTTTGTGGATTTTTCTGTACATAACTTCAAATTATTTGTGGAGAATTTACCTATTTCCAGATTTTATATAGTGTTCATTTAACATATTGGAAGAAAAAGCAGCTTGGTATAAAGCAGAAGTTTGGAATTTAGTACAATTTTTTTCCAGAGTTGGGTAGTAACTTAGTTACATTTACATTTAATTACATTTACTCAAGTACAGTTACTTTTTGAAATTTTATTATGACGTATCTCTACTCTTACTTGAGTAAAGTGTCTGGATTCTCTACTGAATGAAAAACCTGCAGTTTTTATTAAAGTGTCATAAGTTTTTTATTGAAACTGATTTAGATTTTCTTTTGCCTGATTTTTTAAATTTTGTTACTTATATGAGTTATTGTCATTTCCATCCTTAAATACCAATATTTCCACTCAACTTTATATTTTGGTCCGCCTGATTATGTAATTTTTAGATCTTAATAAATTATTGATAATTTGATCAGTTACTCAATACCTGACTAGACTTTTTTACCAAATAAATTTTTACTTGAGTATTTTCATGCATGCTAACGTTGTAGCACATCTTACTGTTGTCCGACCGGAGCGGCACATTAACGATTTAATCCCACAGGCGCCAGAACAGTTTACGGCCCGGGCCGGCCCGTCCCGTCCCGGCCCGTCCGCTGGTCCCGCCAGACATTTACACAGACTGCACAACTCTGACAATCCGTGACTGACATCTCTCTGTGTTTATATGCAGACAGAGGTACAAATAAAACCCGCAGCATTGAGATCTGGACCAAATCTAAGGCTCCAGATCATTTATCCGTCTTTTACATTTTTCCAGACTCCAGTTTGGAAAATGGAATAAACTCCATTCTAAATGCTCTGTGTAAAGCTGCCTTCTCCATGTCCCCCACTGACAACGTAAAAAATGTTTTCTGATTATTTTCCACCTAACCTCTATGATCGCAGCGCATTTAATAGCAAACAATCATCAAATCTATCCAGACCACAGCGCCTGGTAGACCCAACACGTTGTGCTGCAGGTAAGGGATGTTTACTGTTTACTTCGGGACAAATTGCGACAAACCCACTGAATTGATTGACAGATGCCGTCATTTCAATTGAACAAGTGCGTAACAGAGGTGATGACGAAACACCCCGCGCCCCCCCCCCCCCCCCCCCCCCCCCCCCCCCCCCCCCCCCCCCCCCCCCCCCCCCCCCCCCCTCCCCCCCCCCCTCC
>CAEGAE010073693.1:0-27702 GCA_903067095.1 Girardinus metallicus
TGGATCGAGCTGCACCTGAACGGCCCGCTGCAGTGGCTGGACAAAGTTCTCACCCAGATGGGCACCCCGAACGCACGCTGCTCCAGTATGTCCTAAACCGCAAAGGAAACGCCCGAAATAACCCTGATACAAAGATGGCTACACTCCAAACTGGAAACAGAAAGAGAGGAAAAAAAAAAAGATCATGTATCTTAAATCAAGGCCTCAACATGGCATAAATTCATTTTTACGAAAGTACAGTGGCCTTAAATGCGCTAATCACAGGTCTTAAAATTTTGTCATGGCAGGACTATTTAGTCTTGTGTGCATTTTTTTCTTTTTTTTTTTTCTTGCTGAACTTTCCTGTCATGCACAGGCATAATTATTGTGTTTGGTAACTAGCTACTATTAAACCTTGCTAGCTAGCTAGCAGAGCTAATAGTCGATCAGAGTAAATGCAAATGTACCCCCAGTTGGCTGGGCGATGTTTGTATTTGCCACTGGCTCACTGCTTTTGCCAGCCCAGTCAAGCCAGTAGTAGCTCACAATGACCCCTTATATTTATAGTTCTTTGGCCTTAAACTTTAAAAATCTGGCATTAAAATTGCCTTTTGAAAGTCTTAAATTTGACTTTGCTGAAACCTGCAGAAATGTTGGCCATGATGTGGCACAGAAAGGTTTATTTAAGTGTACAAGTTTTATGTAAATTTAACCCGGGATGCTAGCTAGAGACTTGGACTGTAAATAACCATTACAAAATGCTAAAGAAAATACATGTTGTGATTACTTTGGGAGAATCTTGGAGCTGCTTTAGCAAATGGTATCCGCTGCCACCTCTGGCCCCACCACTCCCAGTACCTTTTCCATTCCATAAATTATTTACTTTTGTGCCCAGAACCTTAAACGTACCTCTATTCATAACACGTGGACCTCTTTTCCGAAGTGTTTAAATGATGTGTTATTTATTGCCCTTCGCGCAGTTGCTAACCGAAATCCTTCCCAGTTTATGCAAGATGATTAGTTTTTGCTAGCTGACAAACTAACAGACTTTTTTTTTTTTTTTTTAAAGTCTGGCAAATGTGCTTAAAATGCTGTTACACACATGTGGCTTTGAAAAAGTAATTAGTACACTAAATGTCTAAAGCATCAGCAGATGGCATGTTGGGACAGCTCAGGACCAAAACTGCTTTTTTTTATTTATTTTTTTATTTTATTTTAATTTTCCAGGCGACAAACCGTCACAAGCACTCCGTGCTGGATCGAGCTGCACCTGAACGGCCCGCTGCAGTGGCTGGACAAAGTTCTCACCCAGATGGGCACCCCGAACGCACGCTGCTCCAGTATGTCCTAAACCGCAAAGGAAACGCCCGAAATAACCCTGATACAAAGATGGCTACACTCCAAACTGGAAACAGAAAGAGAGGAAAAAAAAAAAGATCATAACAGAATTTGTTTTTGTAACATTCTCTGTAGTATTTGGGGCTCGGTTCCACATCCCCGTTTTAACTTCACACACACACAGACAGAAGTAGTACACCAACACATAGTTCAACTCACATAAACACACATGCGGACTTTTTTTTTTTTAATGGAAAACTTTAAAAAAAAAAAAAAAAAAAAGAGAGAGAGAGATTGGCACTTTGTTACCCACCTATGTCATGCACCTTGTTAAATTGCTTTGCCCCAAATCCTTAATATTAGATCTATTTGTGGTACAAATTTAAAAAATGTATATTGGTTGTTGTCTGGGAAGTAGAGGAAATACCAAAAATATCTGTGAATAGGTTCTCAGTGTTGAAGATTGCTTGAATGCTGAAGTGATATATATACCTATATATATATATATATTTTTTTTTTTTTTCGTTGTTCCATCCCACCACATCCATTGTTCTGAACCTAAGTTTACTTTTCTCTGGGAGACTTCTCTGTTGTCAAGGGGAGGCGGCTTATTGAAGAAACGATGGCCTTGGTGGCTGTTTTTCTCCTGAAGGAAATACCACAATGTGTTTATGAAATTTGATTCAATTGCCTCTGCCACAATGGCGCCCAATTTGTTTCTTTTTCTTCTCTTTTTTTTAAACTAACGCAGTGTGTCGTTCTAAGACATACCTTCAAGATAGACATGTAGGAATGTTAGTAAAATAAATATTTCCATAGCTCTAAAGAAACTGCACTATTAGACTGGCTGTAGTTTTATTGTAGTTGGTATTTTAATTTCTTTTTTTAATTTTAATTTTTTTGGTCGTCATTTGGCACTCTTCGTTCTTTTTCGCTGATTTGCATCCGATCCGATACGCCTGGTTTTCTAGCTACCAGCCAGGTTTTGCAGGGCACGCTGGGCAGGGACCAGAAAATATTTCAGAAGTTATCAAAAACAACTTTTTTTTTGGACACTTTTGTGTTTTCTTTTTTTTAATTAATTTATTTTTTTTTCTTCTATCCAACACTGGGACTGTGTTGTCGTCGACTTGAGCTCTGGAAGGCGAAACGGTTAAACGCCTCATCAGGAGAACTTTGAAGGCATCAGTAAATTCATTCTGTCCATAGCCAATATCCCTGTTGTTTTGCTATTTTTTTTTTTTTTCCTTATTTGTATTTGTGTATGTGTATATATACACACACACGAATAAAATAAAAAATGAATTTTCCGTCATTCATTTTTTATTTTAAAATATTTTCAACACCTCAGTAATTTGTAAAACAATAGAGAGCGTAGATCATTCCTACATTTGACCCCAAAATTCTAAGCGGCATATCTTTTGTCTCAGCGGGAGGGAAAAAAAAAAGAGAAGGTAATCACTGCCCTTACATCATATGTAGCTTATATCTAGCCTTTTTGTTTTTTTGTTTTCCAAAGAAATCTGCTGCGTTTAAAGCTCAAAAAACCAGATTTGACTGAAAGTTTGAATCCAGCTCCTTGTAGTTATAGTTTTGTAGATGTCTTAAAAAACTTTTTTACCCACATTTTTTTTTTTTTTTGTGCATGTGTAATTATTGTCCAAGCACATTTGACCTCTAGCTTTTTTTTTTTTTTTTTTTTTTTGGTGCTTTGTCGAGCCAGTTAACCACACTCAATTGGCTTTTAAAATGTTACAGCTAAACTGGATGGGAGTGAATGTGCCTGCACACTGGGACGTTATGTGTTGATGTGCGTATTGTGTTCGTTCAGTCTTTAAAGGACAGCTTGTACATCGAGACTTACTACCTTAAACCCATTACTTGGTTGTTGCAAGTTTAAATATGTCCCCAGTCCCACCCGTTGATGTACATGTGTTTACCGTATGACACTAGAGATTGTACTTGAAGTGCAACTAGTGAATTATGAATTTTTTCTTTTTTTTTTTTTTTCGTTTTATTTTGTCGGGGGCGGGGAGGAACTGAACCATGTGTTTGGGTCCAGTGTTACATTGTTCTTATCTTTGGCCTACAACATATGAATGTGAAAAAAAGGAAAAAAAACAAACAAACAAGAAAAATACAATACAAAAACTGACGTGGACCAGATGTGCGTATGCATAAAAGTAGTACATTATGTGTGTATTTAACAATAATCTTTTTTTTGTTTTTTTTTTTGTTTTGCAAACCAGTCAGTACTGTAGACGTCGCAGTTGTTTTACCAATAGAGGGCGGTATTGATAGAGCAGGTTCTTTTTTTTTCTTCTTCTGTTTTTTCTTTTTGTTTCTTGACCATGAGCTTCTCAGGCGTGTGGCATATTATGCAGACTTCATAAAACACTAATAAAGATTTTTATTCTCATGAACCTGCCTGTTTTTGTTAAAAAATAATAAAAAAAAGTTTTAATATGCAAAGGGGAAGTTTTTGTGTATATTGTAGGGCACATAGTACCATTTTATAGGACAATCAAGTATGTTACCTTCAGTTGTTATAAAGATGCAATTCATGCCAAATATTCAAAGAAATTCAACTTTGTAATTTAGCTCCTTGAAAATGGGCCTCTGTCTCTTTAAGAAACTCCTGCTCCTTTTGAAACTCTGCTTGGTGTTTGCTAATTGTTGCTGGCTGCTCTGAAGGTGCTCTGTGGGGGAGTGGCAGGGGAAGGGCTGCTATGTGAAGCGGAAGCTTGGAAACCGCAGCGCAGAGGAGGAGCTGCGTCTTAAAGGCGGAGCTAGGTCTAATCACGTGTTTTCCACAGCTGAATGGTTGCCATGGAGATTAAAGGATTTCAAAAAAATGCTTGAAAGAATCAAAGCAACACTTCAGGTAGGTTTTTGATGAGGGAATGACAAAATGTAAAGCTAAAAGAAAAAAGTTGATTTTACATACGATTGCCCCTTTAATGATGCTCCAACACAAAATAAAATATGAGTATTTCTGCGAAGTATTGTAACTAAACGGAGCCTTTATTTTAACAGAATAGGAACGAAGCTTGATTCTGTGTAGCAAAATTAAAAAAAAAAAATGCGGACTTCGACCAATCGGACACATTTTCCCATCCTCGGCCACCGTACTACGCGTCATAGGTAAATAGCTTCAGCTAGCCTGCGGTTAGCTGCTGTAAACTTATCATGGCATTTACGCTGTACTCTCTAATTCAAGCAGCTATCTTGTGTATAAACGCTGTCGCTGTGTTACACGAAGAAAGGTTCCTCAGTAAAAGTAAGTAGCTAGGCTGTAAATTCCTCGAGTCATTGGACAGCACTACTGAGTGCAGCCGACTTGTTGGCTTATGCTAGCTTCCTAAAATTGGATATTACAGGCTAATGAGTATATCAGAATGTAACGGAATTATATATTCGTGTTGTTTGTTTATTTTCGCTCTCGGTCAGTCGGCTGGGGAGTGGACCAAAGCGTTGGAGGGTTTGGTGATGAACCAGGCATCAAAGTACAGCTGATGAACCTCATCCGCTCTGTGAGGACAGTGATGAGAGGTGCCTGCTTCTGTTCACACTGCATATTCTCACACTTCAGGCAGAAGACAGCTTAAAAACAATATTACATAACTTTTTATCATGTTTTTTTTTCTCTTTTTGAATGTTTTTAACTTGGGCCCTTGTCGTATATTAAGAAGTATTCAGTAGAAAATAAGAAATTGTCTGCCACATTAAATCTAACTACAAACCTAGAAGTGTGTATGCGACGGCGTATTAGGGTCAGTGTAGATAGAAAACCAAAGAGTACACTTCCGCTAAAAGTCTCTTAAATCTTTTGATTAAAATGAGAAATTTTTTTGAAAAAAACAAACAAACAAAAAACATGTACATTTCTGAATTTGCAAAGTGGACAATCTGCTAGAAAAACCTCAGAAATGTCAAAAATTCTCCACTTTCTCTGAGTAACATCAGACCAGTAAAATATATTTTTAATATAGAAATGTAGGCCTACTGAAAAGTGTGTTTAATACTTGCATAATGTTATTTTTATCAGACAACCAAGAATGCACATTTTAATTTATTGAATATGACTTTACATGGAAAACTACTTCTTTTATTAACTTAAAAACTGTTGGGTGGGATATGTTTGAATCCCTCATTTGTAGATGAAAGTTTGAGTAACATGTTGACTTTCGTGTATTTTAAGGTTTTGTGTGGCATCTAATGTAAAATACTAAACTGATAAGTTCCTTTAAAAGCACAATTTATAGCCTCACAGCTACAAAATGTTGGCATGCATTATGAGATGTAAGCATTTCTTTTCATTTTTGCTAAAGAAAAAAAAAACGGTAACATTTTTACTGCTAACCACTAAAGTCAGGAAATTAATCCTTTTTTAACTTATTGAGCTTAGTAAGCTGTACTGTCAAACGCAGCAACAGGGTTTTCAGTATCTGTGTTTTCAATATTAATAGAGGACTGTAATAGATTTACTTATAAAGTAAAAGAGGGTCAAAGGTGTTTGGCTTCTTTCCAATTCTATATACACCAAATTTGGGGATCTACAGCAAATAAAACTCTTTACTTATTGGAAAACAATCAAATGCGACATTGTAAAGGGATTTTTATCACAAGGAAATAAAAAAAAATAAAATAAATTCAAATCACTATGGTGATGTCATCAGAAATCCCTGTCGAATGGGCATAAATGACCCTAAAAATGCTAACAGGACACAGTTTGCACTGTCTCCTTTATAAGGCAAATAAGACTTGAAAAGAAAAATATAAAGTTAATTTAAAATATTATGCCATTTACATCAACACAGCCAAAGTTATGCAAGAAGTGAATGAAGATAACGTCAGTGTGTTAAATGTTTCTTTAAATAACCTGATCTTGACGTGTGTCGTCCTGCAGTGCCGCTTATAGGCGTGAATTCAGTCTGCATTGTGCTGCTGCTTCTGTTTGGATGAAGAACAGTTAACCCAGCCAACTGCCACAGGTCCATCTGCTCAGGAACCACTCCCATCCCAAGAACCGGCTTCATAACATCCCCATGGCGACGGCCTGAAGACGAATGTTTCTTTCAACAACAGTCATAACAGATGGCCTTTCCCCCAAAAAGATGATCAGCTCATTACAAGTTTTACAATTCACCGTCGGAGATTTCGACTCTTACAAGTACTCGCAAGTAATTGGAATCAGTTGTTGAAAATGTTGTTTTTGTCCAAATGCTCAAGAATAAAGAGCTTTTCAGATCACTCTGTGTTACAAAGTGTCACTGGAAACATTCCTGGAGGAATTTGAATAAAAGTTAAAGGATTCGTCTGGTTTTACTTTGTCATTTTTAAAGAATGCCAAGTCATTTAGTGCTGTGGAACTTCCTTTTGATATAATAACGTAACCTATAAAATCCTGAAGTTTTTAAATATGTTCATGCATGCTAGTATGATTTTCAATTGATTCCCTTACTGAAGTTTTGAAGTTGTTAATGAGTTTTGTTGGGGCCTTTTAATGGCTTGGAAGCCATTTCAACATATCGTTAAGTTTCTTATTTTGAAGGGTATCTATGAGTTTTAATGTGAAGGGCCAACAGAATCATGTTTTCCATGTGTTGGCCTTTCATATTTTAAAAGGCCAACATTTCCCAGCAATAATATGGAACCAACTCTTATTTTGAAGACCATCTGCAAACTTTGTTTTGAGTGATAAAAACTACTAACCCTATGGGTCCCTGGAGTAGGGCCATTGGACATTTGTGACCTATTTTACTCATAAAGACTGAGTTTATTATTTTGAGAAGTATGTTGTTCTACTGTGAAAATTCTAATTAACCCTTTAATGGTTGCAGACCTGATCGATAAAGGGTCAAACCGACTCTGTCAATAATAGGTTTTAACCATTTAAAACCTTCTCTTGAAACTATCCAACATATATCGGAATACGTCTCGTATTTTGAAGAATATCTTTTTGTTCAGAACAAAGGGGTGCTTTTATTCATTATTTTCCAGTCGTTTTTGAAATAATCGAGCATGTTTGTCTCATGAGGCTTGCCGTAGAACTCAACAGTACCCTGCGCCGTCTGACCTCCCGAGTTGGAAACACGAAGGCTGCGCAGCATGGGGAATGCTCGTAGCTGTGTTGTTGCCTCGCTCTCTGTATGTTCCGTGTGTTTAGGCTACATGTACATTTATCGCTCTCATAAGTTGCTGCGTCAAAATGCGCTGAATAGCGACAAACTTCCGAGTTTTGTGTATCTTTACATCAAATATCTGAGCAGAGCTGTGACGCGGAGAGCAGGTCGCCTGTACGCAGCGCGCGACACAGGAGCGCGTGCTGTTGTTTACACGGTGCTCAATTGCAGGTGAGTAGGAGCTCCGTGTGATAAAACACTTTATACACAAGCCGGACTGCTGGACGTTCTCGTTTTGAGTTGGTGTATCTGTGCTGCTCTTCGAGGCTGGACGGAACTTTGCTGAGGAGATTCTGCGGAGCAGCGGGGTATGGATGGGATTATCCGGACACTGAATTCAGAGACCTCCCGCTGTGCTTCCCGGAGGTTCTCTGCTCCAGACTAATGCTCATGTTGTTAACAGACCACGACTTTAGACTCAGCCCAGCAGGTACCACAACAAAAACACCATGAACAGATGCAGTTCTTTACAAAAGTATTGATAATTTTCGGCGTGGTTTAACTTTTCCAGTTTAGCTTCAAGTTATATTTCAAGTTAAGCCACGTTGCAATTAAACATCTGGTTTCTGTTTAGATTTTACACGAGGAATAAACTCAAAAAGAGAATGATACCTGGTTTTCTAATATTTGCTCTATGTAATGTTTACAAAGAGTAAATATACTTTATGTAAATATTTACTCTGTTTACATAGAGTAAATATTTCAAGCCTTCTTGTAAGTTTGATGACTTATAATGTTGACCAAAAAATTTGTGTCTCCGAAAATTTGATTGTGAAAAAATTTAATATCGGAAACTCATAGAGTCATGCCCTCATTTACGACGACGCATTAGGGCATTGTAGAAAGAAATAAGGAGGAGGACATTTCCGCCAAACAACCCATTTTCTAGAAAACACAAAGGGCATTTCTGAGCTCCAAATACGGAAAATCTACTAGAAACAAACTCAGACATTTTGAGAATAATCTCAGAAATTTTGTAGAAGAAAAACATGGAAATTTCTGAGTGTGAAAAGTTTAAAAATTGCTAGAAAAAAAACTCAGAAATTTTGAGATTAGTTTCAGAAATGTTGTAGAAAAATGTGGACATTTAGTTGAAAGTGTTCGACTTTTGAAAGTCAGAAATGTACTCTCTCTTTTTTCTTTTCTGTCTACAATGGCCTTAATATCCCTTTGTACTAATAAGCTAATTGATATCAACTGATATGAAACCCTTTTATATTATGATACATTTTCATCCATACTGGTAAGCCCTTTTTTATTTTATTAAAATTATATATTTAGCTTACAATTTAATAAAAATTCTCCATTACGTTGTGTTGGATAATTTATAAAATCCAACTAAATCCATTGAGTTGTGTGGTTGTATCATAAAAAGGGGGACTGAATACTTTTGAAAGGCACTGTAAGTGCTGAGGTTTTCATCAGACCCACATCAGTAAAAAAAAAAAAAAGAAAAGCAGTACTGATACAATCTGACATTCCTGCAGAATAGTGTTCACCTCCCTGCTGCCGGTATTTCACCAAAGCGGACTTTCTGTTGTCAGGTCTGGTCCGTGTGCGACAGAGCCTGAAAACCCTTCAGCCAATCGATGAGCTGAAGAAGGGTCCGTTCACGCTGCAGGTGGCGGTGGAGGGATACCAGCAGAAGGATTCAGGGGTGGAGGTGGACGTCTGTTTGTCCGCTGCGTCTCGTTCCGGATGTCCGGTGTGGGAGAGCGTCCTAACGCTGCTGTCACAGAACCGGCGCCACGAGGCCAGCAGAGACCTGCTGAGGAACGAAGGCTAGTGTGAAAACTGCTGTGGTGATTTCTGCTCAGGAACGTTCATACCTTACATTTAGAAGCAAACAAACCAGCGCTTAGCCTGGTGGGAAGCGTTGTTATCCCACCAGGCTAACATCGCCACCAAGTACAGCCTGGTGGCCCGCCAGGCTTATAGTACACTGGGGGAAACTCTGCATTTACTCAGTTATATTTACTTGTGTAACTCTGTGGAAAAAGATGTACTTTAGGAGTATTTTTGCTGTGCTGTACGTTTTGCTCTTGAGTAAGAGCTGCGCAGAACCCAGGCGTTCTGCGCAGCTGAGTGGTTGCCCTTGGAGATTAAAGTATTTCTCAAACATGCAGAAAAGAATCGAGGCAACAAGTATGTTTTTGATGAGCGAATGACATTATAACATGACGTAAAACTCAAACAAGTCGATTTTACATAAAGACCTCTTTAAAATACAAACATTTTCACATCACTTTACAATTTGGTCCGTCTGATGTAATTTTTAAATATTATGTTTGGATCAGTACTTGGGCAACCGTTTTTACTCATACTTAATTTCTTGAATGGCTAATTTTTTACTTTTACTTGAGTGAACGTATGTTGAAGTGCTGCTACTCTTTGTGTACTCTTCCTTTCGTACATGTGAATTTTACTGTTTTAGAGGAGGAGCCAGATGATGAGGACAATATGAAGCAGGTGGAGGTCAGAGTTCCCATGACTACCGGCCCTCAGTGTGTTTGGTCCTTCACCGACTACTCCCCCCATCGCCTCCTGTCTCTGCCGGCTGTGTTCTGCGGCCTGAAGTCTCGAACAGCGCCGGGTTTCTGGATGCTGTCCGTCTGCTTGGCTGAAATAGAAAAGCGCACAGGTAGGAAGGCAGCCGATTAGCGACCACAGATTTGTCTGCAGCCAGGCGAATGATGCGTCACATCTCTGTTGTGTCTCCAGGTGTTGAAATCGTCACGGCTCCTGTCAGCGTCACGGCCCAGTTTAAGGAGATTCCGCCAGTGGCAGGAACCGTAACCATCAGGTTCTGGGAAACGAGCAAAAACGCTGGTCGGTCTGCTGATGAAGGCCTGAGTTTCCAGGTGCAGCTGCTGGGACAAAGCTCCTCCCACATGGTGGGACGGATTTCTAGAACCTAATTAACATAGATGTGTGACGGTTCTGCTCAGACACTGTGAAGTGCTTACGTTTTGATTCATTAGTTTTGCTCAGTTTCGGTGTGAGCAACACCTTTGAAGCACAACTATGTTTTTTGGAAGTCCACATCTCTTTTGACCCTCCTTCATTTGCAAAGTTGCTGCTACTTTTTCTCCTAAATCCTTTGGAACCGGCAAAGTTGGACCAACGTTTTCCATCAGAGGGTGAAAATGATATGAATAGTACACATGGGAAACAGCAGGTTGTGGTTTTATAGACCAACTGCTGCTGTTGTCTGAGCCCAAATATTATATCAGTGCTACCTTTAAATTCCTGGAAGTCTAATGTCACATTAGACTCCAAAAATATTTTACGTTATACTTTCCATCAAACTTAACAAACAAAACGAGTAAAGGAAAGGTGCACAAAGTCAAGCTCATGTACTCAAACATTATTATCCTTCAGTGCTTTAAAAATTATTTGTACTTTTTGATTCTGTTTGTTATTATAATAAACTTGAGGGCACTTTACCAGGATGTTAAAGTGCCCTCACTTTAAAATCCATATTTATATTTATCCCAGAGTCAATATTTTCTAGTATCATATTTCACTTTAATTACGGATGTGAGTCTTTTGGGGTTTGTCTCTAGCAGCTTTGTACATCCAGACTGTCATTCTTTCTTTTTTGTCCGTTTAAGGGAGATTAGGACCAGACGGAGATTTATTTATTTTTTTTATCAATTATGAGACTAAAATTCTAATATCAGTCGAATAAAGATGCAACATTACCAGAAGGAAGTTGCACAATTTCTAGAAAAAGTTGATTTAATAAGAGCAAACTTTGATATAAATATCATTAAGTTCTTGCCGGATCGTTTCAAAGTCCGGTCACTGAGAATAATTTGATGCTGATGTGATAAAAGGTGAAATATGTCCTATTTTGAAAACCAATACCTAAGTATAACGTCACAAGATGCTCATCATTCCTCATTTAAATTTTTTGTTTTGTTTTCATAAAAAAAATTACTAATTCATTCTCTTAACATTATGACTTTATTTTCTTAATATTATTACTTTATTCTGGTAATATTATGTCTTTATTCTTGTGTTATTACGTCGTTTTTACGGTATTATTCCGACTTTTTTGCAGTAATATTCTGAGCTTATTTTTCTATTATTTCGACATCATTGTCGTCGCACCACGTGAATTTTTTTTCCTAGCCTGGCCCTAATACTCCGTTCATAGGGCGGAGAGCGTCTGTCAACAAAAATGTTCACGTACCGATTTTCTGATAATCTTTGACTAGGTCGTTTTTTGCTTGTTTTAAAATATCTGTTGGGAAAAATCTGTTCATTTCTTTTAGTTCTTAGCTTACAGGATAATTTATCACCAGAAGAATCCTCACTTTGTTTCAGTAATAATAAATGTTTTATCTAGTTTCCCTTCAGCAGGTTCCAGTCAGATTGAGGTTACGGTTTACGCCGGACGTTTTGTAAACCCACTGAACACTTTGTCGGTGCTGTGTCGACCCGCTGACCGTATTGGGTCAAAGCAAACATCATTCCCGCTGTGACTGAACATTTTTCAATATTTCATCACTCCAGTATTTCCGTCTGCAGCTTCCATGTGTGTGAGAGCCTGTCTTCTTGGATTATTTATATGCCGCCCTTCAGTGTGTGGCACAGAGAGGAGAGGCTCTTCATGCATCGCTGCACAGCTGAAAGGTCCTAGTTTAAAAAATTAGGTTGTTTTGAAAAGTCTTAAGCTTTTTTGGGTCAAACAAAATGCACTAGGAGGGTTTGATTACAGTGTAAATGTAATTTACTAGATGTTTTCTAACATACACATTTTTGTTTTTTGTTTTTTTAGGGTTTGGGTGAATGGATTTTTCTTTTTCTAAGGTCATGAAATAATTATGACCTCCTCTGTCTTCTGGTTGAAAGTGACTTCCAGTGCGTCTGTCAGGATAGCTTTACAAAGAGTCGGACTCTTTGTTAGAACGTAGTTTAACGTTTAAATTGGCCCTAAAATGTGTTAAATTTCGTCTGTAAATTCACCGTAATAAAGCTCCATTAGCCATGTTGTGCATGTCACTGCTTTCACATTTTATTTCATGTAAAAGGAGCCCCAGCCCAGTGTTGACTGCATAACATGGAGACACTTTTTAGTAGCCTCTCATTTTGGTGTGGAAAAATGTTTTTTTGTTTTCATCTCTATAAAATATTAAAAATTTTTCAAGAAATTGATTTTTACATCATTTTACCAAAATAAACATTGAAAATATATATTAATCTGAATGAGCTTAACATACAAATCTGAATTACTGAAATAAATTTCAGTGATATTTGAATTTATCGGGAGGACAGCTGTGTAAAAGCTAGTTCCGTATTGTTTTCATTACAGCTGCAGTATGTAACTTTTATTTTTAAAAATACATGTTTTGACTGTAGAATATTAGTCGCGACAGATAATCTGTGAAAAGAAACTGAGCTCCACTGGCTGTTCTCAGCGCTCTCAGTGCACACGGCAGAAACAACCAATCAGAGCCAGGAGGAGGGTCTTAGTGCTGTCAATCACCCTCATGTAGCCTCTCCGAATATTCAAGTTAGTTAGTGTGACCACAGATGACGGCAGACAACCAGTTTCTCTGGATCGGTAAGTTGTTTCTCTGCCATTAGCACATTGTTCAATACACAAACATGACTGACGGCGCTAAGTTGTTTCTTCTTGCCTCTGATTGGTTGTTTCTGACTGGGAGCGGTGTATTTCTTCAGACAGCAATAGCATCACGAGGAGATGGAGGAGCTTGATTTTTTTTTTTTTTTTTAGATCATCTGTAACAATATGGTGACACGTTCAACAAATATGGAAAAAACATATTTGTAAAAGTTATGTATACTGCAGCTTTATGAAACTGTTTGAATTGTAAACACTTGACCAAATAGACTCGTATTTAGTCAATTAAAAATGACATATTTGTAACCAATCATGTTTGTGATTTTGGTTTAAGGCGTGGTTTGTTCTCAGTGCCTCCCTGCACACAGAGCAGTTGTAGTTTCCAAGCAGAGGCTGGGAGTGTCTTTGTTTCCAGTTTCTGCTCAGATGAGAAGTCATTTCCACCAGCTGTACGGAGGATCACAGGGAGGCAAACGGCTCGGACGGCTTCAGGTAAAAACACAGTCATTATTACCTGCCTGAATCTTCTGCTCTGTTCTGTTCTGTGCTTCTTGGCTTAGTGTGGGAAAACGGTTCCCTTCTTTTTGAAAATCGGCAGCAAATCTAAGCAGCCATTTAAAATCTATGCATCTTTTATCTGCTCAGTAGCCGTTCTAACTTCAAGCGGCTCGTGTTTTCATGCATTTTGCTATTATTCATTTATAGAGTTCCGATTCTGTCATGCATATGAATCAGTCGAATGTAACACGTTCATTTTGTCAAGCTGTTGTACAACGAGAGCTGCATTAAACTTATAATGCCAGAAACTGGAAACGTCCTTCATCAGGAAGACGTTCAATTTTGTGTCCAGCCAATTTAATTCAGAAAATACTGCAGCCATGTTTCGACAGATGCAGACATAAATATCGGGGGGCTGTGGGGTACAGGTGCACCATAAGATGATGTATAATAGCCACTTTTCTTTTTACAAAGATGATTACTATAGTAACATAAATAGCAGCAATAGCAATTAAATAAATGAAATGTGTATTTAACATGCCCCCACAAGGTAGCGGTATTATTTTTTTTTTATCTCCAAAGCTTATTCTTTAGGTATTTGCTGCAAAGAGTGGCATCCTGGATTCACAATATCACCATAGCAACCAAACACTATGCACAGTGAGTAAGCCTTTTGTGTCCTACCAACACAAACGCAAACATGAGGAGTTTGATCAAGTCTATTGTCTCTTTCACTTTAACTATGTACTTTGGCCTGATGATGGATAATTAAGTGTTAAAAATATGTTCTGTGATGCTTTGGGCCTGTTTGTCTGTCAAAGACTTTATTAACTTTGTCGGAGTTGATGGGAGATTTAACTTGTGAGAAAATGACAGTAGGTCATCAACTGGACCTAAAACGTGGGACCATCAACACATTAGTGGTTCACCAGAGATTAGTCAACCACACCAGACTTCTTCCGTTGCCATCTCAGTATCTGTAGAGATTTCTCTTAATAAGGAATGGTTTATATATGTTAATGTTACTGGCAAACCCATATCCACAGTGACTTTTTCTGAAGATGGGAATGAAAGAGTGAGAACGAAACAATCACTTTCCTCCTTTTGTTCGAGCGCATTAGAGCAAATCATCTGCGTCTGTCTTCAAAGAGCTAATCCTGAGGGAACGCAAGTTATTTTCCGCTTCTTTCACGGTGCAGGCTTCATTTCTTGATCCAGAGTCCTATCCCAAATGACAGCTTGTTCTCTCTCTCTCTGGTTTGTAAAACAACTCCCTTACAATTATCTTCTCCGGTTACTGTGGAAGTGGAAAAGAGCAGAAACATGCACAGAATAATCTGAATAAAATATGGCAAAGACGTAATTTGTAGATGCTAGGTTGTTGGCAGCGCTGTTTCACAGCAGTGTGAACAGCAGCTGTGGTCGTAATAAACAGTAGTTCTTGGTAAATAATGGGAAGTAAAGTGAAGTAAACACTCCTCCACCATCATGCTTCAGACTCTTAGACTGATCCTGTCTGTGGTTTTTCTACTCTAAAAGCTCCAACCTTTTGTGATGGCAGTAACACGGAGAATAATCGTTCTTTGTCTCACACCAACATGCTCATTTTGTCAAACCAAAACCAAATGAAATCATCTTTAAACAGTTTTCATCCAGCTTTCAGAACAGGTCAGCTGGTTTTAAGACAACAGATTAGCCCTTTTTCAGCCTCTGTCATGTTTTCTTTTTATATTTCACCAACTGCTTTAATGCTGACTTCCACTTCTAAGGCTATTTTTCTTCTAATTATTGTGCTTCTTCAAATTACCCACTGGCTAAAGTTTTTGGACTTTTTTGAAGTTTCTGGCCATTTTTTTTACATTTAAAATAAAATTGACTTCTTACAAAAATTCTACCCTGATTTTTATTTTATTTTATTTTATTTGCTTCCTACCTTTATCTGGTGGCATTTCTTTAAATGTTTCTTCCATTTATTTTACATTTTGATATGTTTTTATTTTTTTACTCTACAAAATTAAATGCAAGGAGTCTGGTGCAAGTTTTACTATCATATTCTACTTTTTTGTTTTAAGTGTTTGAAATCTTCATCCTTTTTTCAATTTGTTTCAAACTTGGGATTTTCAATATATCTTCTATGAAGTTTTTTTTGTTTGTTTGTTTTGTTTCTTTACCAGTCTGCCTATATTTGCATTTCTGAAACTGTCAGCAAGTAGTTTTGAGGTAATTTCAGCTTGTTTGGCTGTTTTTAGCCATTTAAGCAGATCAGCCTAAAGCTTTACCCCTGTAAAATTTTGGTGAACTTATTACATTGACTTCACATATTTCAGCAATTTTTAGGCAAAAGATTCGGCTGTCAGCATTCCTTTTGCGATCAGTGACGTAGTTTTGAATTTAATAGTTACCCAGATGATGATTATGAATCTATTATTTAATTTATTTAGCTGTTAATACCTATTAGTTCCTTTGAAGGATGTTAGAGGGGGACTTTAGTTCCACTGATGTTTCTAATCCTGCATATTTTCCAATTTAAGTCTTTATGTCACTCTTCATCTTTACATTCTCCACACTCTTAATTAAAGTGGTAAAAGACTTTAGGCAGGTTTTATTTTGCATTTTTCTGTTTTGCTTATTTGTCAGAATTATCAAAACATCCCGAAGCCTGTTTCTACTATTTGGATATCATCAAAAAGTAATTAATAGATTTAAACTTATGTATATTCACACCTTTGAAGAGACTCTCCATCTTTGTATTTTCATCAGGACCGATCTGTGAAGTAGTGAGGAGGAGGCAGGAGTGCCAGCACTTCCTTCTCTCCGCCACCAGGGAGCAGCAGTGCGGAGGTCTAGCATGACTGCCTCTGAGTGGCTTTTAAAATGTACCCCGGGAATGGCCACGCTATGGAAGTCAACGCTCCCAAACGAGGAGGCCAGCTCAGGAGCCGAGATGACACAACACACAAGGTTCCGTCTGCTCCGGATCTCATTCCTAGAACCGAAAAGGAACAAACGTTCAGCATGAGAGGTGAGACGGTCCACAGAAACTCTACGCCAGTCTTGGATTCAAGCAGCCACATCTACTCAGGCCCTGACGACAACTCCACAGAGCCACACGAGTCGCTCACAGAGTCTTCCACCATCACCTTCGTAGACGGCTACACCCTGGAGGAGTCGGCGGAGGACCACAGTCTGCAGGGAGCGGGGACGACGTACCTTAAGGAGTTTGTGTTGATAGACGACGACGAAGACGGGGACATGTCGCTGAGGGAGAAAACTGTGACGGACTTCTCCGTCAGGGATGGGAACGCCGCCGACCTGGTGTGCGGGAGGCTCCTGTCCACGTCCACGGGCTCGCTGTCCGAGTCCAAGGACGAGTCTTCTGTTCGTGGCCCCCCACCGCCTGAGGAGGCCGAGGCAGTACACAAAGACAGTCCCTGCTGCTCCTGCACCGTGCTATGACTGGTCAGGAGCTTCTGAAACCCAATGACAGCCTTGCAAAAGTATTCATACTTGTTAAACGTTCTGTGATTTTCTTACGCTACAGCTAGGGATGCACAGATACGAGAACAACCACGTTATCATTCTTTGTAAAGCCTTTATATGCATGAAAAAGTTCCACTTCCATTTCTACTGGCTTCTTGCCTTTCAGAAGTGTTTTGTGATATGAAGCACATTTGTACTTACTGGTTAAACTGGCACAATAGGCTGTTTGAGACACTTCTTAATATTGACTTCCAGAATTTTTTTTATGTACTTTTTCCTTTTAGAAATTTGTTTATTTTGATTTCCGTGCACAGAGTTTTAGCTTAGATGATCAGTCTTGAGGTAAACAAATACTTCTCTTGGATGTGTGTGCAGTTGAGTGAATGTGGCTCTTGTGTAAAAGCCCTCAGAGTGGTTAGTATGACTAAAAACAGTCCTATGCAAGTTTTCTTCCGTTATCATTTCCAAACTAACATCAGATTGATACAGATCTAAACTGCTGCACCTTTTCCAGGCTGATGTAACCTAACTGCCCTTTGCTTTGTCCCCCTGAAGCAACACTCACAGTGTAACTTTCAGAATAAAGCAAATCTCACGTGAAAACTGCTGACAAACATATAATTAAAGAATCTTTTAATAGTTTTCAGTTTATATCTTCTGTTTTTATGCTTTGAAGGCCAATGTTTATAGTTTGAAGTGTGCACTTGGAAGTTGTCCAGTTACACCCCCCTTCCCCCCTTCAGAGGGAGATGGGACTATTTTACTGCTTTGTATGACAGCAAAACCCCAGTTAGGACCCTGCTGGGCGAAGATAGGAGTTCACCAGACTTATCTCCCCCTCCCACAGCTCACCAACTTACCCCCCCTCTACACTCCCCTCTCTGCCCCCCTCTAAGTCTATACATACACTACAGAATGGATCAGAACGGATGTAGCAGCAAAAAATGACTAGTGGATTATCACCGAAGATGTCCTAGGTATGAACAAATACAGAGATAATTGCTAAAAGAAAACGTACAAAATTTGACAGGCCTGTTTAAAGCAAACACCATTAATGTAACGTACTAGACCAGTTACACAACAATGAAGTAAAATGTCAGAAAAATTAAATCAAAAATTGGGGCATCACGTGGCGTCATGGTATAAGCCTTCCCGAGGTCGAGTCCGGTCCTCGGTGCCTTTTCCGCGTGTCGTTGCCCCTTTCCTTTCGGCCTGCTTTCAAATAAAGGCCCCGAAAAAAACTTATTTAAAGAATAAATTAACTACGCGAAGTAACATTTCTTGTTAAGAAATGAAATAGGAGAGTCGTGTGGCGCTAGCTAGCGCGGTGCCCCGTACGTCGCGAGTTCGACTCCCGTCCATTCCCTATCACTGTTAAATAAAGGCCACTAGTGCCGACTTTTAAAAATCACTTTTTAAAGGAACTAACATTGATCAAGAAAAAAAAAATAGTTCAAAAGTTTCCATATACATAAACTAGGGGGGGGGGGGGGGAATGACCGTATCACTGGTTTTAATCAAAATCCAGCAGGTTTGTTAGGCCAAATATAGTCACTATCAGCTGTGGCAGCATGAGTGTGCAGTTTACCAGAGCAGCCTGGAGCTATCATCAGCAGTGGTGACTGGTGAAGCCTCAGCAGCAGCAGCCGCCTGGAGACCATTGAGAAAAGACGTCGTTTTCAGTGTGACCTCAGCTCACCCACTCTCAGCAGCGGTTATCGAGTGCTCTCAGTGTCACAGCTGTACGAGAGGAGGAAGTGCAAAAATAAAGAAGGAGGGAGGGGTGGCAGGGATGAAGTGAAGACAGGCGATAGGAGACTCTCAGGGAAGATGAATGGAAGAAACAGAAGAATGATGGTGATGAATGTTTTTCTGCTCCTCGCGTTGTCAGGTGAGTAGACTTACTCCATCAGATTTGCTGATCACTGTTTGTTTGAAATTGTTAAACATGACTTCCTGGTGGAGATCAATGAGGTGAATGTATCCACCACTGGATGTTTCTGCCGTCCCTCAGCCGTCCCAGCGTGGAGCCAAGCCGTGCTGGATGTGTGTGCAACCTGCCACACTAACGCCACATGTGAGGACAAGCCAGACGGCTCTGGAAAAGTCTGCAACTGCAACTACGGCTTTCTTGGAAATGGGAGGACCCACTGCCAAGGTAAGAAAAAATAAAAAATACTTTTCAAATGTATTTATTGTCGTGTATTTTCCTCATGATCATCTTTTTTCTACTAAGTGTGTGCAATCAGATTTTCACGGAGCAGCTTTGGATCTAAAAGTGAATTGTCAAACATCTGATGATTATCTGTCCTTACTGTTCTCACGATTAATAAAACTTACTGTGTTAAAAATGTAAAATAACAAGTAGAAATTTCTAAACAAGTAAACTTGAGCCTTTGATTCATCTTTTAGGATAATTTGGATTTATATAATCTATAATGAATGTTTTATATTCGCTCCATTCAGGAACATGGCTTGACTTCACATCAGAAAGTAGCTCCTTGTACAAACATAAAGATCTTCCAGTAGAAAACATTTCCTATGTTTGCAAAAATCATTGCACAATGTTTTAGCCATAAAGGTGCCGTATGTAACGTTATGTATGTTTTTCACATATTTGTTAGTTTTGTCATCATGTTGTTACAGAATGAGACAGATAAATTGTGAAATCCTGTTTAAAAACAGCCAATCGGAGCCAGGAGGCGGGTCTTAATGCTGTAAATCATTCTCATGTACACAGCGGAAAAACAACATACAACCTTGTTAAAAGGTTATATGTTTAACTTTGAACATACAACCTTTTATGATTTGGACCAAAATAAGTATCTATCTATCTGTCTGTCTATCTGTCTGTCTATCTGTCTATCTATCTGTCTATCTGTCTTCTGGGATTTTATGTGTCACATTTATACAAATAATGCATAATTGAGACTTTGAAGGAAAATAATTCAAAGAATAATTGTATTTAGTTCCATTTACCTTCCAATCCTCCCATATCCTGAAGGAAAGGCAAGCCCACAGGATGATCCTTCCCCCACCATGTTCGATCGTTATGTGTTTAATGGTCCAGTGTTAGTTTTCTCCATGCTTAACTTTGTTGCTGTTGGGCCAAAACTTTCAAATTTGGTCTCATTTGACTACATCACCATTTTCCATGAAAAAAAAAAAAAGGAAAACTTGTCGTTCTTCCAGATAAAGACGAGTGTCAGATAGGAGCCAGTAAGATCTGTGGGCAGCACACCACCTGCCACAACACGTATGGCAGCTACTACTGCACCTGCCTGTCTGGCTACAGCCCATCTAACAACATGGCTGTCTTCATCCCAAACGACGGAACCCACTGCCAAGGTGAGGCCACGATGTAGTTGACCAGCCAACTTTAAACTTTGTAAGTTAAAAATCATCTTAGTGGGAGAAAAAAAAAATACAGTACTAGTCTATGTTAAAGAAATTTGGGAGGGCTGTAAAAGTCAGCCTGGGAGTTGCGGGTTTAGTAATCCGTCGGTTCCTCGCCCTCTTCATTCAGCAGACGAGTGTGGATCAATGAGTGTCTTTAATCGCTTAAAAAATGTTGCCTTTGCTTTTGTTTCTGCAGATATTGACGAGTGCAGGATCACAGGGCTATGCGGAGAGGGAGGTCAGTGTAGAAACCTTGAGGGCAGCTTCGACTGCAGCTGCCAGGTTGGATACAGAGTCCACAATGGAGCCGAGCCTTTTCGTCCGCAGAGAGGCGGAGCGTCCTGCGAAGGTAAACAGGAACTGATTCACAGTGCCTGGGACCATGATTCATATTCCCTGGAGCTTTTTCATATTTAGTCACATTAAAACTACAGACATCCGTAGATTCAGTGCGATAGATCAGTACAGAGGAAGTCCTATTTGAAGTTTCTTGTCTAAAATGTCTCTAAATATAGCAAGAAAGTTACTGAGCTGGCAACAGTGGGGTCACTATTATTAACTGCAAACATGCAGACATGACCTGGTGGGCCGGTCCGTCGGTCAGGTGGACAGCTGCTGATTTTTAGATCTTTGCCGAGGAAGATATCATCGGCTTCACATGTAAGTATCGGCCGACCTCCAGGAAACTGGTGCCGATTTGTTGGTGCACCCCTAGCTGGAGGATGACTCTGCAGCAGGAAAACAACCTTGAATGTGGCAGAACTTGGTAATCGATGTCCGTAGATGATCCTCATCTGATCCGACTGAACTTTGGTAATTCTGTGCTGAAACAAGGGTCAAAAACTCTCACAGTTGTGCTAAAAGACTCGTAGGTGTTACTGTAGTGAAGTGTTGCTCTACAAAATTAACAATTCTGAGTAGCTGAACACAAATGCATCATTTCCACTTTTCATCTGTCTCCTGCTTGCTAAAATCAGGTTTTGCAGAGACAAAACGTGAGGAGTAGAACCCTTCGTCTCTGTCTTGCTAGAGTCGTTCTGAAAACTGATAAGGTTGAAACCAGGAAGTGAAGTTGTTCTTGGGCCTGTCCCCCACCCAGTGCTTGACTGTGGTCCGCCTGTCCCGGTGGAAGACTCGGTCCTCCTGTCCATCACAGTCACTACGTACGGTGGCGTTGCCAGGTTTGGCTGTGAGGAAGGCTTTGTGTGGCGGAGGGGAGACAACAGCTCTGTGTGTGGAGCGGACGGATGGTGGAGCGAGCCCAGCCTGGTCTGTGAAGGTAAAACTGCTTTAGTCTGAAACTACACAACTACACAAATCTGTTTTTTTCCCTTCTTTAATACTCTACTCAGGTTATCGTGCAGAAATCCGGAGCAATAATTACAAAACTACACTATGGGGACTAACAAAAGAGCAATAAAAATAATCCATAAGACCGGATATTTAGAGAACAACGAAACACTATTTGTAAAGTCAAAGTCATTAAAGTTCATTGACATAGTGAAACTACAGGCAGCTACAATTCTTTACAAAGACAAAATTACAAGAAAACATTGTTGTAATTTTGTCTAAAGAGAAAATGTAAAAGTTAAGGGGGAGAATCACAGTTTAAAATATGCTAATTCAGAACGACTAGAAAAAACTTTTGTGTACACTGTAAAAAAAGAAAGTCTCTAATTTGCGGTAAAATTCTGGCAACCACAGCTGCTGGTAATTTACTGTAATTTTTTTTTTTCCTACAGCGCATCAGTAAGTGGAGTCAAATTGTGGAATCATTCCATTATTGAACTTTTATGTCCGAGCATAAAAGTGCTCAAATGATCACATAAAGATGATTATTGCTAATTATTAATGTTATTAGTCAGCCATTGTTGGTGTTTTTTTTATTGATGCTAGTTTTGGTTGTTTGTCCATTGTACTGGACATTAAATAGATACCATATTGATGGGTTGACTGTTAAATATGGGTTTTGTTGTTATTGTGTGGATTATACATGTAATAAATAGAATAATTATGCAGATGGGTTAAGGAATTTGATAAGTTTATGCTGCCACTCATTTCCTTGAATATGTAAATCAAAAGTTTTGACATCACTCTTTCTGCCCCATTTTTATAGATATATATTTAAAAAATAAACGCACAAAGAAGCAAAACAATGCGCACGTTTTCAGCCAACAGCATAATTCCTGTTAAATATGTTGGTCACATTTAGTTGCTATGGTAGCATTTTTTTTGAGTGGACATTAAATGTCTACAGTGAGAAAAATGTGAATGCTACTGTTAATCTGTGTTGTTTTGTTCTGTGTTGCGCATTAAAGGCCAGTCAAATCAGCTGAAGCAGCTTTGAGAGGCTGGTACTAAGTAATCCCTATGTGAATATGTGCAATAGTACTGTAAATATGGCGTAATATTACAATCCATGAAGATGAGCTGCAGTCGCTCCTGGGTCATCAGTGACTCAATCGTGTTCTAGTTTGCTTGCGTCAGGCAAGCAAACTAGAACACTGTGTAAAAATGCTCGCTCCTGCCTTTTTATGTCAAGTGAAGTTTGTAAAAAAAAATTAAACACACGAATTTAAGCCTGTTGTTTTGTAACGTAACCCAAAAGCTGGAAACTCTCCAAAAAATATGCAATAAAATTCACAAAATACTCACATGACAATTCTGAAAGATTGCACACTCTACCAAAACTGCTCTTCTGTCTGAGGAAACGGCCATCGGATGAGGGAGGAGTTTATCAAGAATGTGCCCAGATTCCTCTTCTTAAATTGCAACATTTAATGCTGAATGAATCTGACAGTTAGAGTCATTTAACAAGGAAGTTTGCGCCAACGCAACGAGAAGCACTTTTTTTTTTTCTGTGGGTCTCTGACGTCTATCAATCAATCCGGATTGTGCGTCTAGAGAACCTTTCATACCGCTAAATGTAACACAGATGTTGGAACAAATAACAATCGCGCTAGAAAATACAAGGTAAATAATAATAATAACCTGATGTAAAATGTAAGTCTAAGGAAATGTGTTTGTATCTATAATGAAGAAAGCCTAGAAACAAGATTGAAACAATAAAAAACACAGGACAATCAATGAAGGTGATGCAAAATTGTTTTTTGTGATGAAAGAAAAAAACATTTAAAAATAAGAAAAAGATTAATAGCATCAAAGGAATTAAGTTTAAACGCTATAACAGAATCATACAAAAGTAGTACTAAATGAAGCTGAACTAATATTTTGACCATGTTGTAATTCCTAGACAAAAACTGACACCTAAGTCGGTAGGAACAACCACAGAACATGTTTTTTTCCTTCTTATATTCCAACGTGTTTTATGTTTGTTTGGGATGATGAAAAAATTTGCATCAAATAAACTCTTCTCTATATGTTTGCACACATAGAGCAGTTTAAAAAGTTCATTGATCCTGGTTCTGGAAGGAGTGTAGGCTCTCTCTCTTTTGTTTGTCTTAGCTCCCCTCACTATCCTGGTCAGGGCTCTGTGTCAGCCGTATTGCAGTTCTGCTCTGTATTTATTATTGCCGTGTTAACACCTCTGGTAAATGTTTTCCCCGTAGAGATCTTGTGTGGGAATCCTCCTTTGATTGAATTCGCAGAGCAGGTGTGGAGCAGCGGTTCGTCCCCCGGCAGCACAGTGCTGTACCTCTGTGCAGAGGGCTTTCATAGTAACGGAGGGCATAATGTATCAGTTTGTGGTAAAAACGGACAGTGGACATCTCCAACGTTGTCGTGCCAAGGTAAAACACAAGACGAGTAAATTGATCTCCTTATTTCTGAATCTTTTTTCTAGTCTTTTTGACTGCGGACGTTTTGCTGTTGCCTGAAAAACAAAGCTAGCAAATCTTAGCCAAGGATATTTTAGTAACATCAAACATTTGGCTAAAATGAAGTTTTGATTATGCTCAGGTTATTCCTGGAAGGTTTTTTTGGGTAAACAGTCTGAACATCTAGTTTTGTTTTGTTTGTTTTTTGCATTTTAGTTCCATCCAGAATAACTAGTAAAATAAAAAATAAGTTACTACTGGAGCATTTATTCAAATCCTATCAACGAAGAAACAAAACATACTGGAAATTGACCAATTCATTAATTTAAGAAAATCAGTCATTCTCATCAGTGCACATGTGAACCATATATAGTCACAACTTTTAAACTGGCTTCGAGCTAAAAGCTCTAAATATTTTGCCGGAGTTAAGTTTAACTCTTAAGCTTAACTTAAGAGTTAAGTTGCTCACTAAATATTTCACTTCAAACTAAATATTAGCTGTTAAATATATTTAGCTTCAAACTAAATATTTTACTTGCTACCTAAATATTTAGTTTGTAGCTAAGAATTTAGCTTCTAAAATAAACATCTAGCTCACTAAATATTTATAAATGAAGGAATAACATTATGATAATAAGCCCCCAGTTTTTTCTACCGGCTAAATCACCTGATTTACTGCTGCTCATTTTTGACTAATCTCCCAAACGCACGGCCCGGTATCCCATACGTTTCCAACTGTACAAGAGTTTTTGCCATGAAGCATTGTTACAACAGATCAGCCATACTTTTCCCAACATGTCTTCTTAAAATAAAATGCATTTTTTCCTTGTGCTTTTATGTTTGTGTGCTATAAATGTGCATCAGTTCCTGTCTCGGAGACTCTGTGTGGAGATCCGCCTGTGGTGCCCCACACTGTGCAGGTGTGGGACGGCAGCTTCACCTCTGGAAGCACAGCAGCTTATTACTGTAGCCCAGGATTTTATCGTCACGAAGGTAGCAATGTGTCAGTGTGTGCAGATAACGGTCACTGGACAGTGCCTGGCATTCTTTGCAAAGGTAATATTGTTCTCAAAAGAGGCTCATTTTGTTGCCCTACATATGGATTGTTCCCCCTCGCCTCCTCTCTCTCTGCTAAATAATTAATGTCCATCTCTGTAGAGGTTGACTGTGGAGAGCCCACGTCCATCCCTCATGCCGTAGTGGAGTGGGATAACGTTTCCACTGTGGGCTCTAAGGTTGTTTATAGGTGTGACCGTGGATTTGTCAATGTTGGCGAAGGAAATGTATCAGTTTGTACGGCCAGTGGAGGATGGGATGCTCCCTCTCTGTCCTGCCAAGGTGATACTTCTGTGTTCATTTATACGAGTGTAACCAGTTGTTGGTGCACGGCAAACCATTTGAAAACCTTGTTTTTCCAGATTTGTGACTTGTGCAAAAATAGCATTACTGTTTAAAGTGGCTTGCAAGGAAAAACGTATGTTTGTATTTTGCTGAGATTTTATGCGACAGACCAAAATCAAGTAGAACATTATTCATAACCGGAGGAAAATGATCACAACTGAAATAAGTGAGAGTAATTAATGGGGAGAAAGTGTAGCAAACTGGAATTATGTTGTGTGTTTGTAAAACTGAAATACACTAAAAGCATAGATGTAATATCCTTCATTTTTGTGTTTATGAATCTATTTAGTAGCTTTTCAAACTGATGTGAAGTTTTTTTTTTGTTTTTTTCCCCCCCACACACAAGCAGTTTACGTCAGCCGCCGACAAATTGCGGCAGCTTCACGCTGCGTCCACAAAATGGCGACAGCAAAAGTCGGGAGAAAACACCAGTCAGTTGGTTGTTCAGCATTAGTTAAATACATTTTTTGAAAGTATTCATATTATAATCACAATACGGCACTTTGATCTGCTTAAATTCTGCACCTAAAAATGAACCAAAGTATGAAACAAATTCAAACTATTACTGTAACGAACAGAAGCTAAACTAAAATGAAAAAAAAATGTAACTAGTAATAACAAATATAAACTTGCAAACAAAAACTAATTAAAACCAACTGAATTAGACAAACAAAATGTCACAATGAAATAACACTAAACTATAATAATAATATATAAAAAAAAAACTATTGTTTTGGTCTATCACAGAAAATCGCAGCTGAAACATAAGCAAAGGAGTTCAAGGGCTGTGAATAATTTTGTAAACGCCATACGTCCAGTTTCCAGTGCGCTCTGTTCACCGTCTGTCTTCCTGTTGTAGAGATCAGCTGCAGGAACCCTCCTGTAGTAGAGCACGCTGACATGCAGTGGGCTGGGACGCCACACGGTGGCACTGTGGTGTATTACCGATGCGAGGAAGGATATTCCGCCCGCGGCCTGAGAAACTACTCAGTGTGTGGAGAGGATGGATTATGGGAGGATGTTGATCTGTCGTGTGAAGGTGCAACATTTTATGACCCGAGAAAGCTGCTGGTTTAGTTTTCACTCCGCACTCCTGGTAACAATTTAGAGCACAAACGATGGCATGTTTAGCAAAGACTGTTGCATGACAGTCTTTATTTGCTTTAATGTTTATCCATAAATCGCTGTAATGTAATCTGATAAATGTTTTGTTAATTCTTTTGTAAATGTTTTATCTAGTTGGACAGTTGCTGCTCCAAGTTGGTTGCGAAATTAAATTTGCAAAGGCGTTGTTAGACCGGACAACTTGGGGCTAAAGCTCCAGCCGATTGTGTTCGACATAGATATAAATTATATATATACGTAAGCAAATTTTATTTAAAAAAATATATTTTTTTTACATATTTGTTGAGATCGCCATTGTCATATTCTACAGATTATCAGTAGAGTACGAGGCTGATAATCTGTGAAAAAAAATCAAGCCTCTCTGCCTTCTCCCAGTGCTCCCAGTCAGTGGTAACTGGAAACAACCAATCAGAGCTGGGAGGAGGGTCTCAGTGTTGTCAATCATGAGTGTGTATGCGTGGATGTTTTTCCTGCGTGTTGATCTACGATAGAGTGCCCCATCTCACGCAAAAAGTGATGAAAAAAATGGATGTAAAAAAAACAATTCATCATCTCCCAAAGTTTCAGGATCCTAACAATGCCTCTGCTTATTTATAAATATGTAAACTGCAAAAAAAAAAAAAATCTCCACAACAATTTTCTTAGAGATGTATGAATTGTATCAGTATGTTTCTACTGTAAATACCAGACGTCCAGCTGCTAGCGCGTTGCTCTGACTTGCTGTCTTCCTGTTGTAGAAATCAGCTGCAGGAACCCTCCTGTAATAGAGCACGCTGACATGCAGTGGGCTGGGACGCCACACGGTGGCACTGTGGTGTATTACCGATGCGAGGAAGGATATTCCGCCCGCGGCCTGAGAAACTACTCAGTGTGTGGAGAGGATGGATTATGGGAGGATGTTGATCTGTCGTGTGAAGGTGCAACATTT
>CAEGAE010073696.1:0-26803 GCA_903067095.1 Girardinus metallicus
CTGCAACTTTGATGTAACTAGGGAATATCCTAATAAAAAGAGAGGAAGCAGCGGAACCAGGTTAGAGTAGGTAGGAGACTTGTAACTAACCTGGTCTCTTGCTGCTCTCCTCGCGAGTACACAGTTACTCAATCTCTTGTCTCTTCTCTGTTTCAGTGTGTTTAATAATGTCTAAGGTGTTTTGAACCTGACATCTCTTTACTGGACAATCAAAGCACAGATTTGAGTCAGGATTTGAAAGTGAGATGGCTGAGATTTATATCTGGCGGAGGAAGATGAGTACAGAATGACCAAAAACACAAGAGTCCAACGTAACAATGTTTGTTTTGCTGTAGTTGAGTTACAAAAATATGGTAAATGGTAAATGGACTGAACTTATATAGCGCTTTTTCCGATCATTTCTGACCACTCAAAGCGCTTTAGACTATAGTCATTCACCCACTCGCTCACACAAACGCTCACACATTCATACACCGATACGCAGATCGGTAGGCAATATATAGTAGTTTGACTGTTAGTTTTGTTTTTTAACTTCTGATTGCTTGGCACTTTTATGTCTCACTCTGAAAGCTTGATGTTAAAAAGAAATCTGAGAAGTTTAATAATTATAAATGATTACATTACTATGGTACTGTTTAATCCTAAAAATACTGTCATTTGTAGTAATTTACAAAAAATGATTTAAATGATGTGTAAAGCATTAGCTGCTTTCAACTGACAAGAAATACTTTTAAAAAGAAAATGCCACAATGCTTTTAAAAATATGTTGAGACTAATGTTGAATAAAAAAATGCTTTTAGGCTTTGTTGGGTAGATTCTGAAGCTTTTTTCATGCATCTTTCATTTGAGAACTTATAAGTGTACCAAATAACAAACTGCCTAATGCACAATTTCTTGTTGTGTGTGCTTTTCTGCAGCTGGGAGTACGAAAATCAGGTGCATAGATTGTGGATTTCTTATTTTATCTGCTTGTTGCCATGCATGAAAGTCACCAAAGGATTTGCAATTATTTACTGCAAGATTCTTACTCTTACTTCAAAAATGGTATGTTTGTAAGAAATCAAGATCACTATTATCACTGGCAAGTAAAAGTTTAAAAACTTTTACATATTAGTCCTTAAGATAAGAGTAGTCTCTTAAACCTTAATGGTGAACCATTGAATGGAACATTGATGTAAAAGCAGATAAACCTGCTTGATTAACAGTCTAAAATCACACTTCACACTTCAGTGCTTTAAATCTGATGGTGAGTGCATACTCTCCTAAATCAGCGGAGACTGAGGAGACGCACCTCTGAGGCAGCTGACTTTGACAGGGTTGAGCGGGCGTCTCTCCAGGCCCGGGTCTCCTGAGTGTACCGAGCGCTTCCTCTTCCCCAAACCGCAGGAGAACTTGAGCTCATCCGTGGTGAAGACATAGCGGATCAGGTATCGCAGGAGCCGTCGGCCATCTTTCTTGGAGGAGTTGACGGCTTCGTCCCACTGCTTGTTGGTGATGAAGAGCGGGTAGTTCTCCAGCAGCTGTTTGCTCCCCTGAAGGGAAGAGGAGTTAAACTTAGGAGTTTGGGTGAAACAAAGAAAAAACACTTGTATGTATGATCCAATGATTAAACGACAAACCTCAAAGAGGGTTTGTTCTTCCTCCTGCAGAGATACATCTTTTAATTCCATATTGTCACACTGCTTGAAGATGGACATGATGTTATATTTTTCTCTTTATCACATTGATAATCCTTTATAAAGCAAAACACAAGCCTGTTTCTCACCTCGGTGAGCTGCTCCTCTGGCATTTGCTGGGCCAGCTGGTTGTGAAATTCAAGAACAGCCTTGAAGTAGTCCAGAGTATTTTGGCAGGGAACTGGGAAAAAAAAAAAACAACAGGTGTTAAAGTGAACAGTAGTGGAGAAAAATCCCTGAAGCAAAAATGATTGATTTTGTAAACCTACAACCATATCCTTAGATTACTTTCTTTACCTTTCTTATAAATTCTGAGAAAGAACTTTGAACATATCTTTATCTTTATGAGAATATACAAACATTTTTCTTGTTGCTACAATTCCTGTTTGTAGAGGTGAATTTTAATTCATTTTCAAATGTAATTTCAAAATTTTTTTTTTCAAGTAATAGAAACATATTCGCAGAGTCAAGTATCTTACAGTGAAAAAAAAATTTGGCGCCTCATAGATTTATTTTTGTCACAACTAAATGTCTGCTTTACTGTGATTGTGAAGGTCAAAACATGGACATCACAGTACATATCTGTGTTAGAAATATTTTGGGGAATTTCATTAGACATACATTATAAGAATCAAATTACATCCTTCTGCCTGCAATGAATTTATAAGACACTTCTCTTTTTAAATTGAATTACTCAATTAAATTAACTTTATGATGACATTTCTGTCCGTCGTGTAAAGTTCAATGCTGTATCATGATCTATAATCCGATTCACATGTGACCTTCCCAAAGGTTTACTAGAAGAATGGGTTTTTCATATCATTGGAAAATATAGCACATGTAATGCTGTTTCACTCCAAATGCAATTTTCAATTATGTTACTTTAGAAGCTTGTTGTTTTTCTTCACCGCTAACATCTGGATGTGACCGTCTGCCTGGACCCTAAGGCCCAATCTGGTCCCAGAAAGGTCATTCGTACTTAAACATGCTTCTACTTACACTCGCTTTAAATGTGAGAGCTTACAGCTGTCTAATATTTAATTAAATTTTTTAAACCAGGTTTTATTTTCACAATTTGTCTTTAATGAAAATGATGGATGGAGAGATAGAAAAAAGGAAAGGAAAAGATTCTCATTAATGATCCATAAAGACAATCAGCTCAAACTTATCTATAAAGTTCTAAATGACTTAAAGCAACCAGAATACCTATAATATCAGATATTTTGAAAAAGATCCAGCTCATTCATTTATAAATAATATTTAATTCTTGCTGTAACCATATTCTTGAAAAGCTTAGCAAAATCAGCATTTTGTCCATTATTAGTCTTACATTTTCTGTTCAAATAAATTGTCAACTTTGCCTGACCAAAACAGAATTTCAACAATCGTCCTATTTTCTTCTCTCTTTTGTCATATAAAATCCAAAAATAAAAAGTTGTTTTGTGAAATTTTCTCCAAATTAATCCAAACTGTCACAAAGAAAATAAAAGCAAACGAGAGCAAGCAAGATGCAAACAAATGCAGTGAAAGAAATAGGAATAACAGGATTTAACAACAAACTGTGGTCTTGGATTACTGCACCTGGAATGTTCTCCAGTTTGTTACGCAGCTCCTCGTTCTCCTGCTGCAGACACAGCACCTCCTGCTCCAGCTCCAGGCAGCGGGGGCAGCAGCTCTCCTCCTCCTCTTCCTCCTCTGGCAGCGTGGACGACGGGTGTCCGTACGACTCTGACGGAGCCGGGGACCCCCATCCTCCCAGGTTGTGTCTCGTGGGAGACACGTCTGAACCGCGCTCGGTGGGAGCACACTGCTCCCCTTCGAGACCTGCAGCCAGGTGTTGCTGAGGCCCAGAGAGCAGGTAGCTCTGCAGGGAGTCCGTGAAGATGCGGAGGACGGCAGAGGTCTGGTGCTGGTTGGAATGGCTTTGCTGGGCCTCGTCCTCGGGGTCGGTGGTGGAGGAGCTCTCCGGGGGTTTCAGCTTCCCCTGAGAGGAGCAGTGAAGACCCTGAGCGTCCACTCGCCCGTCTTCCAGCTTGATGTTAGAGCTGAGGGAGGAAGACGGTGGCTCCAAGAGACGGCCATTGTTGAGAAGGTTGAGGACTCGGCTGCATTGCTGGGCGAAGGCATCTAGGATGAGACGGTTCTCTGTGGCAGAGGAGGAGGTCAGGAAGTCAGAGAAGAACTGGTGTTTGTTTTTTTGGGTCAGTTCTTATCTGCTTGTCTGAAGGATCAAATTATATAAATTTCATCTCAAAAGGTGCAAAAGAAGAGACTTGTGGATGGATTTCAACATGTTCAGTACAATTGGCTTTGCAGGTCAATAATTGAGGAACACTGCAGAGCTGTAAAAAATAAAGTTGTGGAGACGCTTAAAGCAGAGATAGATAACAGAACAGTGGTCCAGGCTTTGGACATATCACACTGCATTTTTTTAATCTGTTATTTTAAAATAGCAAGAGTATTGCATATACTTTTTCTATTAGGATTAGAAATCTTAGGTCAAAGGCCTTTGGAGGAGCTACAGTGTTCCACAGCTCAGGTGGGAGAATCTGGATAGAACTATAATTAGTTGTGAGCTCAGCAAATCTGGCCTTAGAGAAAGACCAGAAAGAAAAAAGCCATTAGGAGTTTGGTTTGCAGTTTGGAAAATGAGTGCTCTGGTAACATAAAAAAGAAAAGAAAATGTAAATTTCTGGCTATGTTTAAACCACTATGTGTGGAGAAAAAGACTGTGCATCAACCCTAAGCACATCCACGGTAAAATATAATGATGGTGGCATAATGCTGAGGGAATGATTTTCTTCAGCAGGGAAAGGGAAGGTCAGCAGAGTTTATGGTAAGATGAATAGAGCTGAATAGAGGCTGGTCCTGACAGAAATCCATTTGAAAGCTGAAAAACCAACTTCAAACTGTGGAGGAGGTTTGCCTTCCCACAAAACAGCAACCACAGACATAATAACATAATATTATGTTATAATAACACAATGAATACTTCAGATCAAAGCACAATCATCTGTCAGAATGTCTCAAAGTCCAGCTCTAAATCCAAAAGAGAATCAGTGGCAAGGCTTGAAAACTGCTGTTCAGAGATTTCCCCCATCCAATCTGACGTACAAAGGCTCGCCACACTTTGAAAATAACTCAGGACGGTGTAAAATATTCCTTCCTTTTAACTATATGCACTGTTTTGTGTTGATTTATAACATAAAACTCCAATCAAGTAATTGGACGTTTGAGGCTGTAACATAACCTTGAGTGTGAATACTTTAGCAGAGCAGTAGGGATTACAAATTTAGATGAATTGTAAGCTATTTTTTTTTCTTACAATTCATTGTGCTGATGTTCTTAGGCTGTAAGTACTCGTTTAAAAACTTAACAAATTACAATTATTTGATCTTCAAATAAAGGCAACAGAAAGAAACGACCTGCTCACATACTAAATAAGATACCTACTTTCATTTCTCTTTTTGAGCTAAAGTGCTCCACAAAAAGCCTTGTGTGAGCTACTTTGTTCATAGAAATGTCAGCTTTATTATGATTTATTCAGATGTCAATAAACTCTAAGGTCGCCGTATCTGCTGTGACCAAGACAATCAGCCCATAGTTATAGTCCAGATTCAGGCCTCAGTGCGCATATTTCCCCCGGTAGTCTGGACACGTTTCGGTGAAACGATCCCACATACCTCCGCGTAATGATTATGAGTCTACTGTAGCTGCAAACAAAACACACAAACAGACGCGATGAGATCTGGGCGGCCGCTGCGGCGGCGGTGCCACTCGCTCGGACGTGTCTATCAGCCTGGCGCAGATGTGTCGCATTTATTAATATGCGCGCTGTCTCTGTTTACCCGTGGAGATGTGTCTGATATCATTCACCCTCACCCCTGCTCCCACCTCCCTCTGCCCCTCCTCTCCCGGTCTGTGGCACTGAGAGCTGAGAGCCTCATAAAATTTCATTAAAAACAACACGGTCGGCAGAAGCAAATTTATGAGGCCCATTTGTTTTAATCACGACTCTTTGGGAAAGGCTTTTCAATGCAATTTGGGTTATTGTGTGTTGAACTGATTGCAGGTTCCAGGGTCTCTGCTGCTGCGCTTCACAGAAAAAGGGACACCCAGTTTCTCCCCTATAGGAAGGAGAAAGACAATAACCTGTCTCATTTGTGCAGATAAAACCACTTTGATGTACCATTATCACCTAAGGAGTGGCGCATCCTGCATGGCGTGTGCAGATTCAATTTGGCATGAAAAGTGCTTGTCGAAACATATGCAAACAATAGAACCGAGTTAAACTGATCTTTCGACATGCTATCACACATTTGCAATAAAACGATTTAATATGCAGCCGTTTATGTCGCCCAGAGTCTGTCTGAAAACTTGACTGTGAAGCTGCAAAAAATAAGCTGCAACAGCACGAAGAGCCTCTGCTGCCTGCAGAGATAACCAGATTAAAATCTGATTAAAGGATGCTGTGTCTAATATTTAATTTTGAAACTGCCAGGATAAGGTTCATCGCTTTCATTTAAATGTTGGCTCCCACGGACCAGCCCTGCATATGGGGACCACATTTCTTGCCTGTTTGCAGCCTGCTAATGAACAGCAGCTGAGGGGGAAACAAAAAAAAAGAAAACATGAGCAGGGAACAATGTGTTTCAACAGGATCACGGCGAGGACCCTTAACTGTGCACAGAGAAAAAGGGAGAGATGCAAAGAGTGTAATTTTGTGCACATGAAGAGGAGATTCGATCACGATTGCTCCCATTACAAAAGTAAATCAATCACTGCTGACAGGAGGAACAAAGGAAGAAATGGAAAATATGAGGATTAGGAGATGCTGGCTTGTACTATCAGCTTATTGACTCTGCTTACAGTTTAGGAGTGTACATCTAGGAAGTAAATACAAAACATACACAATGAATCAACCCCTAACTGCACTGTGGGGCAGTTAGTTGCCTTGTAGCAAGCAGGTCCTGTGTTCAAATCCCAGCCTGGGGTCTTTCTGTTTGTTCTCCTACATGCCTCCAAATGTTATATTAATGAACATCCTCCCAGAGTCTAAAGACATGTTAAGTTCGGACTGGCTTATGTGCTTAAAGGAGCGGAATTATTTATTTTCTAGCACATAATCCCAATTTACAGCATAATCAAGTAAAGATGTTATCTTCTGTTGTTATAAAAATGCTGCATACATCAAACACAATAGAAAAGAAATTTGACTTTGTATTTTAACATCTGAAAATTGGCCTCTGTCTCTTTAAGAAGCTCCTGTTTTTTCCGACACTGAGCCTTGAGCACGTCATCACAATACTCCTTTTTCTCACCCTTTAAAATTGTTCTTAGGAATGTTGCACTAACAAGTAGTTTGTCTGACAAACCCAGCAGGTGCACAGTCCTACCAGGTGTTTATTCACTGCTGCCGCTAGTCTGGAGGAGCAGAATTGCGAAGGAGTGGGAAAGAGGTGCTCTGTGAGGCGGAGGCTCAGCTTGGAGTCTGTAGCTCCGAGGAGGAGCTTTGAGTAAACAGGAAATGGCTGCCACAAGAGATTTAAAGAATCAAGGCGACACTCCAGGTATGTGTTTGATGAGGGAATTAAATTATAACATGATATGAAGTTATAAAAAAAATCTATTTTGCATAAAACCACCCCTTATAATATTTTATGGATAAATTTAGGAGAGGCATAGACAAATTTTATGAATTTCAACATTTATTGACTTATGTGTTTTTATGTATCTTCATTTTATTAGAACCACTTTGCGAATTTATGTCACTTCGCCATGTCCTGGATTGAAAAAAGTACTAGGATCTTACTGTTTAGGTGAATGAATTTGGATAGTTGCAGAACTGTAGAATTATAGATCAATTTTATGTGTTGGTGAAAAACAAACACACGTTTTAACAAGTATGGCTTCTATAGGTATTTCAATGCACAAACTAAAAGATTATTAGATTGTTTAATAAAGGAATCTTTTTTCTTTGGTGTGATCTACACCTTTTGTTCCCACATGACAACAAACTTCTGGCAGCCGCAGCTCTTGATTGGTGTGAGACGCTCTTTCACGCTTCCAAACACACTTCCCTAATGAAGACCATTTGACCAAAAAGCTTATCATTAGATTACTTAATAGAAACATTAAAGACTAATTAAAAATATAGACTTCATGCTAACTGAAATACATGAATAACAAGAGAAATTGATTGGACAGATTTAAATAATATTTTTGAGAAAAACTGAGAGCCCAATGTTTTTCACATGTCAGCTGTAAAGCATATGTAATCTCTGCCAAATAACTCAGTCTTTGGCAGTCTATCAATTTATTTAAACTGTGTTTCAAAGTGGTTCAAAATCTAAAAGTACACTAAAAAGGCTCTTTCTCGTGCTCACACTCAGATTTATAAGCCTTAGATTTAGTTTTAAACAACCTCTGTTGAGAGAGAAACTATTCAACTTTAAATGTAGTCCTGATTTCTTGTAAAAAGGCCATTTAGTTAAAATGCCAAATCATAATTGACAACACTGTGTGCGCCACAGGGAGGAGTCCACTCCCATCAAATAGACATAAATAAGCAATAAGAAAACAACAGGAAAACTGGCAGATGTTTGTTTTCCTCTTGGTGACCCCCTTTCATATCGCCCTGGGCTGAAAGCCATATCGTCATAACAAAAACCTCCACTGGCTTCTGGTTTTTATGTGCCACCCCAAAATTACTACCATCTGGCCACCGATTTTACCACCTTCTGGAGGTGCCTTTTGGTAGAGCATAAGGCTCTTGAATATGGTTGATATAAAGGGAATATTTCACGCTCCCATAAGAATATTTAGTTTAAGGAAGACACGAAGACTGGTGAAGTATCATTATTTAAATAAAAGACACCATATGAGAAGGAGCGGAACTAACAGAGCTCACTCCGGACAAGTTTCACACCCACCTGTGCTGATTCCGTAGGTGCAGTCCGGGGAGAACCGGGGCTCCGAACCGCTGCCGGAGCGCCGCTGGGAGCCGAGGGATGCCGTGGCCGCTGAGGTGGATGTCGGGACCCTGCTGCTGGGCCTGGCCTCACATGGGAGACGGTGGTGCTGCTGCTGAGGCAGCGGGTGATGCTGCTGGCTGCTGCTGATAGCGACGCTGCTTTGGTGGAGGTGCTGCAGCCGCTGCTGATGCTGCTGCTGCTGGAAATAATGAGGCTGCTCGGGATGGAAAATGAAGGGATGCCCGTCGCCAAACACAGGCAGCTCCAAAGCAGCGGACCGGTCAAAGCGCGACTTCCCCGCGGAGCGCTTGCTCTGGAAGGGCTTCAGGGTGCTGTACGGACCCCGCTGCTGTCGGCACATCTTCGGGGCGCAGGGCCCTTCATCCGCGGGCTGCATCTCTCCCTCCATACCGGCCGGGTGTCAAGCTGCTCTTTGTGGCGAGCTGGCCTGACAGACAGCTGATGAGTGAGCGATCCGACCGTCACTGTCTGGCTCGGTTTCCCTCCACACACACACACATGCACGGCGTGAAGCTGGCTTACTGACAAGTGGCCGCTCCAATCCCCAGTCGGGAGCGCAGGCTGAGACTCCTCCAGAGGGAAATACAGGCGGGACTTCTGTGTAGCCAACATCCCCACCGAGAACAGCGGGGCGCTGTAGCAGCTGTAGCTGCGACGTGAAATTATACTGAATAAATAAATAAATAAAAATCCTACAAAAAGAAAAAAGGAAGCAGGGGCCATTTTGGTTTAGAACAAAAAGAATCGACATAAATTAGATCAAATATTTTATTGGGGGGAAAAAAAAGCCAAAAAGTTGTTGCTACAATAGAAATAAAAAAATATTTTAAAAAGAATAAGGAAGACATTGTCTAATAAACAAATGAAATAATCTGAAAAAAAAAAAATACTGCAGCTTCATGGTCTGATTTATTTCATCTTAAGTAACAGCCTACAGATGAGCACCTAAAACACACGTGTTTACATCTCTAGTCTGTTGTAAGTTTATGTTTGACATCTGCTGTTAGAGACAGCTAACAGCTGCCCTAAACACCCCTGGCTTAAAAGTTTGTGTGGCCACAAGGGGGCGCCGCCTCAATAGGTTTCAAACAAGAGGTTAGAACCACGGTCTTTTCCGTTCAATAACACCAAACAGATCAGCGGGTTTTACGCCTTTTAGCATTTTTACAGCATATATAGGTTATTGGTAAAATAAAAATTCTGACAGAATTAAGTAGCAAATCTAAACTTTCATATCAGTTAAATCTAAATAGCATTTTTGTCAGTGTAAAGGAACCAACAAGATGTACATTTCAAAAGCAAAATTAATCTCAGAAATTCTACAATAAACTAAAATATCTAAAATTAATGTAAAACCACCAATCAATATTGAAAAGTGGTACACAAAAAAATCTCCAGACATAGCATAACCTATAGCATCAGTCATCACAGAGACAACAAAATCACTACCTGTCAGACATCGTGCCTTGCAAATGTATTCATACGTCTTGAGATTTTCACATTTCATAACATTAGAGCCACAAATGTTGGTGTATTTTATTGCGGTTTATGTGACAGCTCAACCAAGACTTTTGCATAAAGTCTTACGCTTCCTTCCAGCACATCACACTGAACAAACCATCCATCGCCGAGGAGAAACGTGGTGATGGCGGCATCATGCTGCAGGGGAGCTCTCTCTTAGAGGGGGTAAAGAAGGTGAACAGAGTTAATGGGAAGATGGACTGAGCTATCCTGCAAGAAAACCATCTGAAGGCTGCAAAACACATAAACTTGGCCAATAAAATACACTGAAGGTTGTAGTTGAACAAAAAACAATGAAAACGTTTAAGAAACATGGAGACTTATATACTGTAACAACATTTAAAGTCCCACAAAATCTGGAAAGAAAGAGAATTTATAATCAAAGAATGGGTAAATATAAAAAATATCAGCCAACAGAAGAAAAACAATTCTGTAGGAGTCAAATATGACCACAAAATAATGGCCTAAACAAAGTAAAATAAAAAACACAAAGGATGATCAGTCAAAAACTACCACAAAAACATAACTTCCCAAATTAGAAAAGAAAATAAAGGTATGATTCTTGCTTAAACACAATTGACTGATGTTTATCCTCTAATATATTTAACAAATTCACACAAACATCGTCAGAAATTGTAGTCAGGTTTTGTTTTTCCTACTTATAGCTGCTGAAGTGAAGCCCATCTCATATTTATAACAAGTTAAGAACAAGTTAAGCTAAGAACTTTAGTGTCAGTCTTTAGGCATCAATATGACTATTTGTTGTTGGACAACGTGAACGCGCACGTCCGGATGAAGTGGGGTGCCGTGCGCGCGCCCTAAAGCACCGATTCACAAAAGCAGCAGATCTGCAGAGGTGAACACACACACAGCCCCTTCTCAGCCTGCTACACCAAAGCGAAGAAGAAACCGGAGTAATTTGGTTCTGCTGGGTTTTCCCGTCTCCTTCTGGACCAGAACTCGCCACGGAGATGAGACTTTTAAAAGTCACTTAAACCCATCATTTGGACCCTGTTCACTTCAAACGCCGCTGATGTCCCACCGCGCTTCGGATGCAGCAAAGATGGCATAACTTTACATGCATTGGGTCCAGTTTCGCGTGGGGACATTCATCCCAGTTCGGACCCCGTGTCCAGGCAGCTGAGGCCGAACAAGAGGCGAGGCGGCGGGAGGAGGGGGAACCGTGAACCCGGAGCAGCCGGGCGGGATGGTGCGCCTCTGGAACTGCCTGCTGCTGGGATATCTGACCTGGAACCTGCGCATATCGGACGCTCAGGGGGAGTACTGCCACGGCTGGCTGGACTCTAACGGGAACTACCATGAGGGCTTTCAGTGTCCGGAAGACTTTGACACCACGGACGCGACCGTGTGCTGCGGCTCCTGCGCGCTGCGCTACTGCTGCGCGGCCGCGGACGCACGCCTGGACCAGGGGGTCTGCACCAACGACAGAGAGGTGGACAACACGGAGTTTGCCCCGCGTAAGTTTAGGGAGTTTTTATTGTTTAGAACTCACAGCAAATTAATGGAAGTAAACAGACATTTTTTGCTCACTTATAGTTACGTTTTTTTTTTTTTAATAATTTTTCATTAATATTATTTTAAAGAAGTATTTTGTACAGCATCAATAACTATATACCACTAATATGTAACTAGTTTTTAAAAACTGCAACATTTGCTTAGATGCTTGTACCGTTTACAATAAGTTGTGGCAGATCTTTCAGTAGAAGTCAGAAGTCAGCTGGAGAGTCTGGACGAGGAAGAACAGGTTAAGTTTCAGAGACTTGGTCAGAAATACTTCATGTCTATAAGAGGAGAGAGGAGTCTCCAACAGAAAGACCGCAATGCAATCTTTTTAAATCACGACCAAAATAGAAATATTGCAAAATAAAATAAAATAAAAATGTAGTTGCAGAATCTCAGCCCAAGTTTTTAGGCTGCTTCTCTTGTTCCTTGGTAGTATTTTCTCGGCAGCTTTGAACTTTTAGAGAGCTGCTCAGATTCAATAAATTCATGCTGTTTCAAAGTTATATTCTCAGCATTATTTTGGCAAAAGAGTCTAGTTTCCAAACCACCTGCTTTCATCTTAGCTCCAGATGCTTCCTTTTACCTCAGCACACTTCGGATTGTTATTTGTGGAAAAACTGGATAAGTTATGATGCAGCATATCTCTACCTCTCGCCTAATGTTCATATAAAACACAGTCTTAATATATTTTTCCAAAGAAATAGAGATGAAACCTGACAAAGTGGAGGTTGAAGGTTTTCCAGAATCAAAACCAGTTTTTGCACAAGTTGGCAACGTTCTGCTACCAAACATAACTTGTTTTTAAACTGAGCTAATCACATCATAATTGCACGGAAATGCGTTTTTACAGCTTGCACAAACCATGCAAAGTAAGCTGTGTAGGTTTTAATCTTCTGCTGTCTAAATTTAAAGGTTTTATCAGTTTTCTTTCAATTTCCAGAAGGGAAACGGGGGTAAGTCTTGAACTGATTTCACTGTGTCTCATAAAATAAATAAACGCTCACAGATTTCCTTCCTGAGCGCAACCAGGCTTCATGAAGAGCAACTTGAGATGTTTGTGTGTTCAGCAGGAATGTGTCCCTATTTTGGTCAGAACATTTTATGGGTTTCAAAAGAAAAACGTGAGTTAAAATGTTTGATAATGACCCATTTGTCTGGATAAAGGTTTTTTTTGTGTGCATTCTTGGAAAAGCATTCATATTCTTTGGACATTTTTCACGTTCTATCATATCAAAGCCACAAATCTTAATGTATGTTTCCTGGATTTAATGAAATAGACCTTATAGTCACAAATTATTTGAAATAGATGCAATACATTGCACAGTTTTAAGAATTTTTAACATGAAAATCTGAAAGGTAAAGCTGGCGTTCATATTCAGTCTTCTGTAGTCTCAAATCCATGGGTGAAATCCAACGCTGTGGTCTTTTAATGGTATGGGCATTTGCCCAGGGTCTCATTAGATAAGGGGATGAATGATATGATGGCCATCCCACAATGAACATGTTGATGGCAGCGTCATGCTGCAGAGTTGGGAAAGATAATCAGAATTTAAAGGAGCTAAATAAAGGGTAAAATCTGAAAAACTCGTTAGAGGCAGCAAAAAGGCATGTTTCACTTTCCAGCAGGAAAACAAACACAAAGCTACAGAGATAGAGATTTAACGGAATGGTTTGAATCAAATCCATTTTTAGGTGTTAAACTGGATCAGATAATTGAAAATCTTATATTTTTCTGATCTATTCGGAGAGGTTAAATTACAGAAATTTAAATTTTTCGCTGTGAAGCTGGTGGAGACATATGCAAAAGAAATAATAAAAAAATACAACATGCACCTCTAATCATAACAACCAGAGGTCCTAAAAAGTACTGCATATTGGTTGTGCTGGACTTTATTTAGGAGAATCAGAGTAAGGAGTGGGCAGCAGAATATGAATGGTAATATTCAGATTTTTATTAGTAAAATATTAAAGATGATTTTCTTGTGAAATACAGTACATTGAATTTTGTGGAAAATATATGAGTAGTTGTTCTAAGGTCTGTTTTTATGAAGCGCATGTCACTAAAGTCTAAATTCTGGTGGTGAATTCACTTCTATAACCTGATAATGAACTTTAGATTCAGAACATTTTCACTAGAGGTTCACCAATAAATCGACCCAGACTTCTTTAATTTTCAGAGATCGGTGATAGGGCGATACTTATCCACCGATCTTATGTACCTCGACAAAGATCAAAAAATCATCCACGGTCCTATTTAGCTCTGCTGTGAGAGGTTTGACTGGCAGACCCTCTCAGCAGGTCAGGTCTGCACGTTTGGAGTCAACAATAGTCACCACACTGTTACCTACTCAGCAACTAAATTTCTATATTTAGAAAGATTTCTAATAAAAAAATCAGTATCGGCCAAAATCTGAATTGGCGTTCAGCCAGAAAACTGCAATCAGGGCACCTCTAATTTTCACAAAGTTTCAAGTGACAGAAGAATTTTTTTTTTTTAATAATATCTAAAGCTTTACTATAATGGCTGTAGATTTTATTTGCATCTTCTCTTCCTCTCCCTCAGAGCCCATCTATGTTCCCTTCCTCATGGTGGGAAGCATCTTCATTGCCTTCGTCATCGTTGGCTCCCTGGTGGCGGTCTACTGTTGCACCTGCCTGCGGCCCAAGCAGCCCACCCAGCAGCCCATCCGCTTCTCTCTGCGCAGCTGCCAGGGAGAGACCATCCCCATGATCCTGACCACGGCCCCGCCCAGCCTGCGCGCCCCGTCTCGGCAGTCCAGCACGGCCACCACCAGCTCCAGCTCGGCGGGCGGGGGCAGCTCCACGCGGAGGTTTTCTCTGGGGGGTCCAGCCCAGCAGCAGCAGCAGCACGGCTGCCTTGTGACTGCCACCATCTCCTCCTCTGCCTCCACTCCCACTCAGACCCCACAGACTCTACTACCTCCTCCACCTCCTCCGCCCTACACATCACCGCCCATAACAGGAGCGCTCCAGCACCCACAGCTGCAGCTCCACCAGCCCTGTCACCCTGCTCAGAGCACCAGCTTCCTCCTTCCCCAGCAGTACTTCTTCCCCCTGCAGCCCGACGCCTTCACAGCAACCAAGGGCTTTGCTGACTTTGGACAGAGCTGACAGGCATCACCAGAGGCTTACAGGAACTCCTGGACGGCAGAGCATGAGTCATGAGATCAAACATGGCTGCCTGAATGAGTGAACTGGACACAACAACAGGCCTGTTTGGGGACCATTTCTATATTTTATGCACTTTTATAAAGCCAGCAGATCCCTGTGGTCTAATTAAACTCTTGTCCAACTTCCTCCAAAAACATCTAAATGTCTCAAATGTTGTTTTTTTTTTATATAGAAGTATATTATACAGAGAATGTAGGAAGTTTTAAATGTAAAAAATGACACCTGAGAGTGAAGAGACGCTTTCTTTGTGTGGAAATGTGGGTTTTTGTGAAATGATTCCCTAATGTATGCTTATTAAAAGCTGTTTATTGTCAGTTCTGTGAAGCTTATCTGAGATCTACACAAAAATAACTCTAGTCCTCTTGGGTCAGACATACGGTCATGGGAAATAATGAGAAAACCCTTCAGCAGCTTGTGTGATTTTGTGACACTTTGACATATGGATATTTAAAACAATCTAACAATACCTAAAAACACAAGTATTATATAGAAATACTAAAGAATGAAGAAAATACATTTCTAACTTTTTTGTAAACTGTTAAAAACACTGCAGCTTCCCTAAGGGTAATAAAAAAGGGCACCTCTTTGTTTATGTCAACTAAAATTAAACATTACCTCAGATGAAGATTAGAAAATCTTTACTCTGCATTATGATGAAAGTTTAGACCTCAGATATCCAGCTTGGTGTCCTCCTGACTGTGGAGAGCAAGCACCATGAAGAGATCCAAAGAGTTTGCAGAACATTGGTGTGGTTTACAAGTCTTGTGAAGGATTTATGGAGGTCTCAAAAGAATTTAAAATCAGCCATTCTGGTCTGGAAAACACTCCATAAGTGGAAGACATTCAAACATCAGCGGACATGCACAGGTCAGGCCTTTTGAAGTATGTTCATCTTGAAAGCAGACCAAAAGATGCAAAAAGAAGTCTCCAACTAGGTGACCATTAGCAGGCACTTGGTGCTTTTGATATGAAAGTCCAGCTTAAGCAATAATGGCAGGTGTGCCAGGAGAAAATGTTTCATCTTTAGGGAGAAACAGGAAGGTCAGACGAAAGCTTGACAGTGAGAACTTCATCACTGTGTATAAGAGAATACCAGAGGAGGCAGCAACTGGATCTTGCTCCCTCACAAAACACCAAAAAAATCAGCAGGAAGTAGCCAAGAAAAAAGAAATTAAACATCGTTGGGGAGAGTCAAAGCCCAAACATTCATATCATTTTGAGAGTGATACAGACTGTACATGGAAAACCCCCAAACAACTCAGAGACTGAATGATGGCAACAAAAAGTAAGTGCAGTTAGCTTTTAGATTTCATAATGTCTTTCTTTCCTGAGTGTCTAATAAATATGTGAGGGTGTCCTATTAAAGCAGCTAAATAAGTGGGTACTTAATGGGGGGCAGCTGGTGGACTGGTCGGACCAACAGGGTAGCTCCCTACCTGTAGCTTCTTCTTGCGCCAGACTTCACGGCAGGAATGCAGAGCTGAGATCCGTCATTGTCAGTGCTCAATGAGCATGGCATGGTCGCAGTGTTAAAAACAACTCCCTCCAGAAACAGGTTTATGTTGCAGCAGTAGCTATAGGGGAGCCTCCACAAAGACCTTTCTGTTCCCGGCTTACCTGACTGTGAAACTGATCTGGTGATCAGCATCTCCTGAAACCTGCCGCGGATGTTTGCTGCTGCGTGGAGAGGATACACAAAATTACAGCTTTTATCACAAAAATGCATCTTACAGGATGAGTTTCAGGGTGAACATCTGCAACACATTCAACATCTGTCCTCTCAAAAGAAAGTACAAGTTGGCAACAGATTTAGAACATCTCTGAAGAGATACTTTAATGCATTTGCAAAGTTAAATAAAGCTACCCTCCTTACAGGAGCACTCAGACTATTTTTGTTAAAAGTGTTTTATGGACTTTGCCTCTTTTCTCAGTTGTAAGCTCTTGAAAACATTTCAGAAAAAAACCACACAATCTCTGTTTGCCACAATAACAAGTACACATTAGTTAGGATTCTTCAGATTTTCATATAATCAAACCCTGTTGTAGGGATTTGTGGTAATTTTTCCTAGCGAAACAATGTATTCACCACCATGATTAACAGCAGCCACAATCATTCATCTAAATTATGTCAAATAAAAAAAGAACCAGCTTAACATCTCTTTGTTTGGGTCAACTTTAAACATCAGATACAATCAGAAATGTTAGGAGATCTTTTATTCCTTTCTGAAAATCTGGCTGTTTTAAAAACAAGTTTGTTGAAGACATAAATCATTCTCCCTTACCAAATAATAATAAAAAAAATCTACAGAAATGGATTAGTGCCTCTGAAAAAACAAATAAAAATCTGACTTTAATCTGAGAATTCTGATTGTGGGTTAATCAGAGAACCTCATTGCTGGGTGAAGACCCATTTTTCTCTTACAGTGATAAAAACCACTAGATGCCAACTGGTTGTTTGGGGTGCTTGGCAGAAATAAACATCTTTTCTGTTCTATAGTCACAAACATTGGATGGATTTTTAACTGGAACCACTTCAGGTCTGACAAAGCGGAGCACTAGAAGAGGAACTGTGACACTATGGGCTTGTTTCTCTTTCAAACACCCTCAAAAACATTTTGGGGTGAATGGCATAAGGAATTATTTTTAAACACTATGAAGGCCTTCAGTACCGTATTTTTCAGACTATAAGCCACTACTTTTTTTACCCCACGCTTCGAACCATGCGGCTTATATCCCGGTACGGCTTTTTTGTGGATTTTTCTTCAACCACCAGGGGGCTCTTTAGCATAAAGTGAATCATTGGAAGTCAAAATTGGAAATCAAAGAAGAAAACGCTAAATTTTCATTTAGCAGGCACAACGGAGAATTTTCTTCAAACTCATAAGCCCCCTCATCATGGAAACCACACGAAGAAAAAAAATGCCGATTTTAAGTTGAAGGCTATCGATCTGGTAGTACAGGAGGGAAATAGAGCCGCTGCACGTAAGCTCGGCGTGAACGAGTCCACTCTTCGGCGTTGGAGACGCAGGGCTGCGTCCTTAATAAATCTAGTAGACTTATTAGGGACACAGCCCTCTGCTGCGTCTTTGTGGAAAACCGAGAGCGGCGGAGATACCGGCGGCTTATAGCGCGGTGCGGCTTATGTACGTTTCCAGTTTTTTTGTTGTTGTTTTTTTTATTGTAGGTGCGCTTCCAAAGTTTTAATGTCAGACTGAAGGCCTGCAGGCAAAATCCGGCTAAATCTAAAGGACCACAGAAATAGAAGTTCAAGATCACTTAAATATTATTTAAATCAGTTTTTGTATGGTGCAAAATTTCTTCAGTGTGAAAGGATGACAATATTTATTTTTAAAAGTACTAATTGAATGCAAAGAAATATTTTGACAATTTGTTAATAGGTAGTTTAATCAATATATTCTGCTTCCGCCAGCCCTCTGAGGTAATTTATTATTCACTCATTTACACACAGAGGTGCCAATAAATCCAGACCGCATAAACCACAACCCAGTTTATGGAGCACAGAACCAATTTAAAAATCCTGATGATGGTTCTAGGGGTTCAAAAAGCAGTAAAGTGGCCTTTTTCCATCACTTAAACACCAAAACATTCAATGAATAAGAAAAACTTAACTGTGATGTTGACACAAAGATATAAATCACAATGAATTTTTCCATTTTTTTTTTATTTTCTTTTTGTAAAAGGTTAAGTTTCATACTGCAGACATTTTTCCATTCCTAGTTTGATCCTTTTCCACACCTGTCCACAATTAGAGAAGGATAATTGTACTAAACTCTATTCTCCTTCACACTTTTCATTTCCACGAACATAAATGTAACTATGAATGCTACATCCATTTCAGTCGGTGCACTACCCAGCGGCCTCTTCTGTTAATTTGCTATCCTTGGATCGGTTCAAAAGATGGCGTCCGTTTTGTTTTTACAGTGAATGCTGCGGAGGCCAACACAGGGGCCCCTAGTGTGAAACAAGGAAATTAGTCTGGAGGCTCGTCTGTTACAGTCAAACAATTAAGACTACAACAAAAAGCACACACAGATTAATCAAAAGTCTGTATTTGGCCTATGATCTCAAATTTCCTGGTGATGTTTTTGTCTTCTCTTTCCTCGTTTCCCTGATGTTGCTTTTAGAGACACACAAAAATCAAAGGTCTTTTCACTTGATTTTGCTCAAATCCTGCAAAAATATGATTAGTTAGCAAAATATTAAGTGCATTAAAATTGAACTTAAACTTTAAGTTTAATGAAAATGAGATAAAGGCTAGGGACATTTCTACAAACAGAGCTAATTTTTTTCCTCTTATGTGCTGTAGCAGCAGAAAAAGATGAACTGGCAGGTTCCGCCTAAAAAAAACCCCACAAATTGGTAAAGGCTAGGAAAATCCTAATCTGAGCATCACTAGTTGCTGTCTATACATGTACAAAAATCAGCCAGTGTGTTTACACTGTTCCTTCATGGTCGTGAAGTTTATTTCAGTAGTCCTTCATGGCAGTAAAAGACAACACTTATTAGGTTTGCAGTCCCAACATGCAGAACAATCATTGAACAAAAGAAGAGAACAGAATCGGACAATAAAAATAGTTAAAAGGTGCATTTTTTCCAACTTTTGCAAAGTGATCAACACTCCAGGGAGATTCAGAGTAGTACAGTTAACACGTCGGAGAACAGTTTGTGTTATCCATTCATGCAACCCACGACATTCACAGACGACAAGGTTTTATTTTCTCTGCAGAAAAGAAAGAGCGACAGTCCAAGCCTTCCACGACGACGGTGACGACATCCACATTCAGCTGTTTGGAAATTTCCGACAACCAATTAAGTTTAAGTTTTTTTTTTTTTTAATGCTATTAACGAGCAAAAAACAAGAAAAGTATCTGAAACTTAAAACACAAAAAGAAAACATTCCTGTAGAGCAGAGGTACATCGTATGAAGTAAAACAAGTTACAAACATATACACTCTTTAGAAATGATAAACTATTTCATACCAGATATTAACAACTGGAAAGGTACATTGAGTGCATTGTGCAACACTTTGTGTAAAAGCGAGCTGAACACACACTCGCGCAGTCATCCTGAACACCCACACACACACCCCCTCACCCACTCCCCTGTATGGGCCATGCAACAGCACACACAGATAAATTAGAACTATACCTGAAGTCGTGCAGACGGACAACTGGAGCGAGCATCAACACACACACGCACACGCCCCCACACACATAGATAATAAAAGAGACACACCAGGACTCCCAGTCACACACATGCAGTCCACGCACACACACATACAGGACATGCACATGCAGGCTATGAAGTGACACACACAGTCAGAAATCTGATCTCCCATAGGGAGAAAAAAAGCAATCGCACAGACACTGACCAGTCAAATAAAAATAAAACAAGCCGGAACAATATTCATGTTAATCATTACGAGACATTTAAGAAAGCTCAGTTTCCACATCGGATCTATTCTATCTTGCCAAAAATGAAAAGCTATAGACAATTCATTACAAAGCCAATCAATGCAAAAGTCATAGATCTCCAATATAAAAATACAAATTCACAAAGAACTACAGAGAGAAAGTGGTTTTGATACCGTCGTGGAGTTTCCTGGCTAATATTTCTCTCCCTTAAGCTAATGGCACTTATGTTTGAAGGGATAAAATCTCCATTTTTAGGGGAAACACTACTGCTACTGTGAGCTTGCCTTCAGCTCAGCTCTGCAGCAGCAGATCTGTAGTTTTAAACACAGCAGGAGTGCAATACTGTGGAGTTCAGACAGTGCTGTTGTCTTCAGGTGTGTGTGAGAGAGAGAAAGGGAGAGAGCTTCCAAGTAGCACTAAATTATTCTTGGCAATCTTTTTCTTCTAAGAGGGAAAAGTTTCAGGTAGGCACCGCTGTGATTGTTGAGAGAGGAGTGATGTGTGAATGCGATTCTAGGTCAAGAGCCGAGCTCCGGCTGTTAAAAACGAGAAAACGGGACTACTGTCAGCTCTAAAAGAAAAAAATAAATAAATAAAAAAGCTACAAAAAGGATTAATCAGGCACAGCATCTACATGTTTAAAAGCTGCAACTAAAAACCTAAACGCGAGTTAAAAGAACAAATGGGGACAAAGGCATGAGCAGATGTAAGGCGCCACACGAGATGCTCACATAAGTGCAAAAACAAACTAAAACTTTACAAACATTTGCTCTGAAGTAGTCTGGAGAACATTTACCTGCATTTGGTAGAAAATTGTCCGAATTCACTAGTACTTGGATGATTGTATACATGACTGCTCTTTGGCAATCTTTCACCAGTTCGTTTCTGAACTAGCTCCTCTCCGGTGGTTTTTACCTCGGTACTAACAGTGTTTAGGAGTGGTTTAATAGAATGATTTTAGGCTTTGTGGCTCAGTGCTAAAAAGCTGTCATTCAACAGGTTGGAGAGGTTCACTCAGACAAAATTGAGTGTGAACAGTGAAGAACTTCAGACCACAGAATGCCAAAAAACGCACAGTGCTCATCAATTCTGCTGGACACACAAACACAGTCGATAGTGAACACGGTTTGTTTCCGTCCTGGTGTTTTTTGTCTTTTTTTTTTTCCTCCACAATTTTCAAAGACTTTACATTGTTCCTCATCTATTTGTCCGTAGCTTCCCTTTTGTGCTGGAAGTTTACGCTCCCCCCAACGCTTTTCTGTCCATTAAATAGCCCCGGCGGAGACAGCAGCCATGGCTCCTGGCAGTCCGACCGGGAACAAGAAGGATGGCGGCGCACCGCTAGTTGCTTCTCTGTTTGGTGGTGTCGTACGCTCTGATGACCTCGGACTGAGACACCACTCCGTTCTCATCTTGAGAAAAGGCGTAGCCGTCTGAAAACAAAGCGACACGGTTAAAATGAACCCCAAACAGAATATAAAACATTGAGGATACGAAATAAACAAAAATCCAAAGTAAATATCTGGGAAATACTGGAGCTGCCGTGATATTGTGAATCGCTGTTGAATATTTCGACAACACTCATTGTGAGGTTTAGCATCTTGATCACCAAGTTGAAACCACATTTCAACTTCAGTTTAACAATCCTAACCCTCTTCTTCCCTCTCTCATTATTGGACATTACATCAGACTAAGCCTTTCCTGTTTTAGGCCACTTGGACTTGCTAAAATTATTATTCTTTACTAAATACCAAATTCTTTTCATGCAGTTTAAACTGCATGAGTTTGATGAAATTGAGTCACTAGCAAACCTCTGTGGTTTGCTGGAGTTTTGGTCCATTCCTCCTGACAGATCACGTATAAATGAGTCTGAATGGTAGTACGCCATTTTTTTAGCTCTGCACACATTCTCCATAAAACGTTTAAGATGGCTGCTCCAAAAACAACATCTCTGCCTTCAAGCCACTCTAATGAACTTGGGGTCATTCCTCATTTAGATGTCCCACCTGTGCTCAAGTTTAAAGTTCTTAGTTGAAGTCTTGAGCTGTTGCTTTAATATTACCATATAATGTTATCTTATCTCATGAAGAAAACTATTTTCAAGAGCACTAGCCCCCTTTGCAGCCAAATACTTATAGGACATGATGCTGCCACCACCATGCTTCAAGTGTTTGGTTCTCTCAGAGTTGCAAGCTTCTCCATTCCTGCAAATTTAGCAATGGTCATTATGGCCAAACACTTCAATTTCAGTTCCATCAAACCACTGGATGTGTTTGCTGAAAGCAAGAGCTTTTATTAAAGATTGTAATCTGTGTTTTCTGTTGATTTTGGGGTGATGGATGTTTCATCTCTGAGCAATTATCCACAGGACTTGTTTTGCTTTCACCAACTTCGGCCAGCATCTTCACAAGGCTTTCTACTCTTATCACTGAGCTGTATCACAGATTTCACATCAAAAACATGTTCCGTATTATTGATGAATGTGGAACTTTCAGGAATCTGGAAAATGTTAAGGTCCACAAACCTCTTCTTCTGTGTTTTTTTTTTTTCTTCCATAATGCCAGCCAAGGAACCAGTGTGTTTAAGGTGTTACCGTAAACTTATTCACAGCCGATCCTAAAATTAACTGAAATATTTTGAATTAAGCTATTGGAAGTCTACAAAGCAATAACATAAACCCCAAAAAACAATGTCTTTTAACATAACCTGAAATATTAGCTTCCAAATATTGTACACTGCAATTGAGTTATTGTACAAATTGATATTGAAATGATGATTGTGATATGTGTTGTGCAGCTCCAGCAAATATGACTGTAACAGTTCCAAAAGGATAATTTTTTAATTAAAAACTGAAATAAAATAACTTTTCAATGATTTTCTAGATTAGCGAGTACCTGTATGTTTTAAATTCTTTTTTTTAGCTTAATGATGCTAATGATGACCTAAAGGAGACTTTTAAAGGACAGGGTAGAATGAATACAACAACAGTTGCTCTCAGTTATTTTTTTTTCTAACTCTTAATGCAATTCTATAAGCAGAGTTTGTTTTCTTATCAGGAGTACAGATGAAAGTTGTAGTGGTTTTCTTAACATACAAATGAATAAATGAATAAATATTTCAAACAAACATTTCTGTTAAATGAAATAATCTGATGAGTCTGAAAAACACATAATCCCCCCACCCACAAGGTATATCTGTACTCTGAAGGTGCACTATACTCTACACCTTCACTCTCCTGACAGGGTCTCACTTGACCTTTGGCCCCTGACTCACCTTCAGTTGTCAAATGACTCGCTCAGTGCCCGGCGGCCAGCAGGCCAGTTCAAAGGAGCCCGCTGAGTCGAGTGCAATGTGAGGGAATAACAGCGCAACATTTCATCATTATCTGGCTCTACTGAGCTTATCTCAGGACACACTGAGGCACACGGCAAGGAAGGAATGAGAAATAAAGCTACAAGAAGAGATAGAAGCGTCTATCTGGGAGCTACGGGGGGCTGAGATTTAAATAGGGATGAGGTGTGAATAATGAATCAAAAAGGAATCACACAACAACGATTTCATCCCCACCTAAAGGACAAACAAAAAACAAGCTGATCAGACAAAAGAACAAAGAAACACACAAAACAGAAAATAAAACCCATCCCTGAGAAGATATTGGATAGTTAAGACAGCTAAGCCTGAACTTTTGAATATTAAACATAGAAGTGCTTCATTCTGATTGATTTCAGACTCAACTGGGATCAAATTTCTGCCTGGTTTGAGAGAAGAAATGTTTCAACAACATGTAATAATCTGAGATTATTATTAAAAACAAAAAAAGGAACATTAGCTTTTCTTTTGCCAAACTTATTAAGCCTGCTGGGAATTGAACACAGTTTGAGCTGATTACTGTGTATATCAGCAGTTAGCAGTGTGACAAGACAGGGCTGAGAAAGCCTTGTAAGATAATACACAGCATTAATGATGCTGTCTGAAGTCGCCAACATGAATATATATCAATCATTTAGCTCTTCTGTCTGAGGGAAGATGGATTCTTTTCACACAGACCAAATGAAGAATATTTAAACTATTCATCAGGTAGAATCAGTCCAGAAATTACAAGTTTAGCAAGTTTTCCACTTTGTTTTTGAACGTTAATGTGATGACTGGACACTGCAGATTACTTCAGAGATAGAAAAGCTGCATAAACGATAAAGGATAATGATAAAGAATTAGAGATGCACCAGGAAAATTTTCTGGTGACCAGACTCTGGCAGTTTTTTGCTGAGCCCTGATCCGTCATCAACTGCTGAAAAAAACAAACATTTCCTTTATTTTCCAGTCAGGAGACATCATATCTGGTGGTGTTGATGAAAACACTGCTTGGTGTGGAGGTTGTTACTGAGCAAAGAAAACTCAAACGTTAGCTGTTGCTAAGTTTTGGTGAAATGTTTCAAAGTTTCACAATTATCGAATTAAATTAGCTCTTTTTTATCCTTTAGAAGAGTCCAATCTCTGTGTCACAGATCACAGGTGTAAAAAATGTTGGCAGGCTCGCTGAGACTTATTTTTACAGTTAGCAATGCTGACCGTTTACAGTTGGAATGAATTTTGTAAAATAAAATGAATAACTTGTATTGAAGCAACCGTCTACATTATTAGTTGTGCACAAAATAAGTTGGTGAGCTTTAATCTGTCCTACAGAAGATCAAAGGACATACCCTGATGACCTGGAGGGTTTTACGTAATTTTAGGCCATTTTACTACAAACTAGTTACAGATAAAATGAATTACTGGATGCCTGATCTGTACATAGCTACTTCAAGAATATATCTGCCGTGAAAAAGTAAATAAAAAGGAAAACATGATGAGAAAAAAATAAAAAGAAAAGTTGGTAAATGGTGACAAACTGTGATCCAGAGGTTTCTAGCAGTTTTTTCCGCTCCATGCTTCTCATTGGAGTTTTAATATCCATTTAAAATGCATAGAGCTATGTTGTCTATTTTTCCCAAACAATTACAGACACTACCTGATCAAAAAGCTTAAAGAAACCAGAGAGAGAAGAGGATGTGTGAGCAACTTACGGAGCAGGTTCTGCTGCATGGACTCGGACCGGTACAGATTGACCGTGCTCTTCTTGAAGACGTTCTTCAGGAGCTGGGCCCTCTCCGTCAAACTGCATACACAGAAACATTGAGAGTGTTGGCAGCCTGCAGAGCATCACGGCCAGACTTAATGACCCATACATCAACCTCCAGAGCGCCATGACCTGCCAGCCTCTCTACCTGCTGGTTCAAACATCGAGCATGGAGACTAAACTGTGGAGAGGCTAGAGGAAGGGCCAAACGAGAGCGTGGGGAAGGATGGAAAACAGCGGGGCGGCCAGGAGGAATCCATGTACATGTGTGGGACAGGACATATCTCCATGTGCGTGCATGTGTGTCTAAAGAGAGTCATTCATATGTTTGTATGTGTATTTATTGCGTGTGTGTGCTCCGGCTGGCTCTTGGACAGCAGCCAGTCAGGAGGATCACTTTCAGCCTGCAGGAGATCTCACACTGATGTGCTGCATGTTGATGTGTGCAGCAGACCTCAGACCCCAAACAGCAGAGGAGACCTGCCTCGGCTAGAACACTACAGCACTGTATGGCTTTAATTAGCCAAAGAGCTTTTGCTCTAAAATGCGACGTTCCGTATTTTTATGGGAAAGAAAGAAAAAAATGGGAGAAAACCCATGGCATGATTACTGATATTACAGTCAGACTCCTGCAATTTAGCAGCAATTTTGAGATTTCTTTCCTCCACACAGGATTGGATGCTGGCAGAGTAGCTGTGAGTGTTCGTGACATTTTCGTGACAAAAAGATGATTCTTCCTCCTAATTGGCTTTGGAAAAAATTGTTCATATTTTGTCAAAAAGGCGAGTACAGCAGCTAAACTTTCAATCGTGTGGTCGTGAAAAGGTCAGGAGAGAAATCACACCCTGAGACTACACAAATGAAATTCAACAAACGATGAGGAAAAAAAAAAAACTTCTTTAGATGTAGCTTTTTATGAGTAAAGACTTAAGTACTTTAAAATTTTTATATCCATTTTAGGGCTAAAATGATTCCTCGAGTGATCTGAGTACCTCGATTATTAAAATTCCTTGAGGAAAACTGATCTGCCTCGAAGCCTCGTTATATTATGTGCTATTATTTAGCACAACGTGTTCCAGCCAGGACTTTATTTACTCTCTCATTCCGCCTGAGTTGTTGACGAAAGCTAAGTGTTAGCAGCATAACGTCCAGTTTTCAAGTTCGGCCTGGGAGGATTTTATTGAGTCATGATAATGTCCGGGTTTTTGTCTTTTTCCGGGGGACCAACAAGCATCTTAAAATGACGGCAACGATGCCTGGAGTCCAGCGGGATTATTTATACAGATAAACGGATAGACGGAACACGGCGGGCGGCTGTGATTTAGATGCGTAGCTTTACTGAA
>CAEGAE010073701.1:0-22348 GCA_903067095.1 Girardinus metallicus
CGCGTGCGGGGGGCGGGCGGGGGGCGCGGGGGAGGGGGGGGGGGGGCCGGGGCGCCCCCCGGGGGGGGGGGGGGGGAGAAAGAGGGGGGGGAGGGGGGGGGGGGGGGGGGGGGGGGGGGAAGAAAACATAAGCAACACTACACAATCATTTTTGAGGGACTGAGTGAGATTGGTGCCGTCTGAAGTCACGGCAGCTTCACACAGAGAGCAGCCAAATGCTTGGTTGAATGCTATCGACTTATCTTTGGTAACGGCCATTAACTCACATTCTGGTTCAGTCATGGATTGTTATGTGACAGACTGACACTAAAAGGTGCAAAAACTGCAAAGTGGAAGGAAAAGGATACTTAAGGATGATTTTCATATTCTTTAACAAATGAATATCAGAAAATTGTGGAAGGTATTTACAGCTGCAGGTCTTTGGGTTATTTCTCCATCAGGTCTTGCACTTCTCAAGACTGACATCTTTCCCCCCATCCTTCCTTCAAAGTAGTTCAAGTTCTCTCTGTTTGGATGGAGTGGAAGCAGCAGCAGGCCTCACCACGGATTCTCTATGGGATTTAGGTCTGGACTTCGGATATGCCATTCAGTCCATCACTGGCTTCCAGAGAACAGACTTTAACACACTGTTGACAGTTTATAAATCACTGAACGGTTTAGAACCGAAATACATTAAAGATCTGCCACTCAGACCACTCAGGTCTTCTGGTTCTGCTCTGGATTGCCAGAACCAAACATGGAGAAGCAGCATTCAGCTTCTATGCAGCACAAATCTGGAACAAACTTCCAGAAAACGGTAAAGCTGCTGAAACACCGAGTTCCTTTAAACCCACCCGTTTTGTTTGCTTTTGATTTATAATAACTAGATAATTGATCTATATATTGGATGTTTCTGATGATCTTGATTAAGGAATTTGACAAATTAATGTTTATTGCCGTTCATTAATTGGTTGCAGCATGATGGTCTTTTTTTTATGATATAAAGAACTTTGAAGTGCCTTCCTGCTGATATGTTCTAATCTAAACAAATAAACTTGATTTGCTGTGCATAGAATAGCATCTCCACATCACGGTGCTGCCACCACCAGTGAGCAACTGCTTTGTGTCGGTCCATCACATAAAATCCCGACAGACACAGAAGTTTGATTCAGCTGTGACAGACGCCGTGATGGAATCATTTTGTGCTCCATGCTACGTTGTCTGTGTGAAGCTGGCCACAAAAGATGTGAGAGTGGGCTGACGCAAAGTTACGGGTGGAGATCACAGATAACAAATGTCTCAATCAGCGATAATGAAACTGATTTACAGCAGAGGAGCGGGAAGATTTTAATGTTCTGGGGGCTTATTGGTTAATCAGCAACACCATTTGACATCCTGTGTCAGTCATATTACATGACTGAGAAAATAAATCAGCAACCAAAACAGTGGAACTCTAGGTGCCGAGTATAATAACATGTGCCCTAAATGTTGGGAAGATGCATGATTTTTATGGCCATTTTAGCTGTTTTTTTTTTTTTTTTTAAATCCCTTGCAGCGGCTGAGTGATAATCAGCAACTGAAGGAAATGAGACAAATGTGAAGAAGACAGAAAGAAGCAAACCAGAGAGAAGAAGAAAGGAGAGGTGGAAGCCGCAATCTGCAGCGAGACACACCTTTCTTGGATCGTCTCGGTTTCGGCGGTGGAACAGGGCGACGCGGAAGCTGTGCATATGTGCGAGTGCCTTAATGAAGTTTTAGAGGCCAGAAACAATAAAAGAAATGAAATAATAACAATAAAAAAACAAAACAAAACAGGAAACACACAGATGTTTTACAAGAGCAGCCCAGACAAAGCTGACGATGAAAAGCCAGCGAAGAGCCAGGTAGACGTTGACAAGCAGCAGAACACACAGCAGTGAGAACAAGTGGAAGTGAAAAGGTTAAAAAAAAAAAATCATCTGTAAGAACGGCTCTGGGTAGAAAGCAGGAAACAGAAGCAAAGTGTTAGCTTGATTTGTGCTGGTTTTCTTTCCACCATTCACCACAGACAAACACTGACTCACTTTACTTTTTACATGCCTGCAGAAAAAAAGCCCCAGTAGTTTAAAAAAAAACAACAAAAAAAAAACAACAACACAAAGATGGTTAGGATTTCCTTCTCTGTAACAGAGAACATAGGTTTTGTGTTCAGTTAGCTCAGCTGACATTATGAAGTCTCCTTGTGGCTCTGGGTGAGTCAGAAGGCCACAGCCTGCATGGAGCTTGTTTTTCCTCCATTACAAAAAAATATGTGATTTTATTTTCTTTTATGAGTTAAAATTGTTATTTCTAAGAGAATATTCCATTTGCTAAAATCTATTTAAAAAAAAAAAAAAATAAATCAAAACATGGCGCCAGATTTTTTTCTTCTGAGCAGCCATTTTCACTTACCACTTCAACATGGAAAGCAGTGACTTTATGGAACATTAGTACAGTCGACACATTACAAAGCGACAGTCATGAAAGTAGGACTTGAGCACGCCGTCACATACCGATCTTCTCCATAGAGGTAGCCGTGGACAGGAAGCCCTGCTGCAGTAGCTGCTGCTGGGTCTCCTCGTCCTCCACCTGGATCTCAGACACCATGTTACACGGAACGTAGCCCAGGCGGCCACCTGACTCCCCCCGGTAAAACCCGTCCGCGTCTTTCTCTCCGTAAACCTGGGATGAAGAGAGAGACAGAAGATCTGCTGCAACTTTCTACATCAGACTTTATTTAAAGGCGGAGTATTATATGTTTTGCAGCTGCATAGTGCCATTATATAGCAAAATTAAGTAACTATGTTACCTCCAGTTGTTATAAAAATGCTAACTATGTCAAATATGACTTCATAATTTGACGCCTTGAAATTGGGTATCTGTCTCTTCAAGAAACGCTAGCTCTTTCTGAAACGTTGCCTTGGAGAATTCATTACAGAGTCGCTCCTCTATTAACCCTTTAACAACGTCTTATCTGGCGACGCACTGAGAAGTAGCTCATATAATCAGAACAGCAGAAGTGCAGTTCCGACAGGTGTTTGCTAAATGCTGCTGGCTAGTCTGAAGGAGCTGGACGGGGGCGCTCCGTCAGCTTAGAAACTTGGAAACTGCAGCTCAGCTGAACGGTTGCCACGGGAGATTTAAGTATTTCTCAAACATGAACAAAAGAATCAGAGTAACACTTCGGGTATGTTTTGACGAGGGAACAACATTATAGCACAATGTAAAGCTCTTAAAAAAAATAAATCTTACATAAAAGGTTCAGGAGGGACTGAGGAAGCTGCACACTTACTTTGATGATCTGTCCTTCGCTAAAGGGCAGCTCCTCCTCTGCAGCATCAGGATTAGGAGACATGGTGACGGGATCATATGGAAAAAGCGCCACAAAAATGCGTACGCCGCCGTCTCCTTTTATCTTTGGAGATTCACCTGCAGGAACACAGTCATCATGACACATTTCCTGAAACGGGCTAAATTAAGAATTACCGACATTAAAAATATGATCTGCACATAAAGTCAGTTTCAATTCACTGCTGTACCTCCCCTCAGTTAAACATAGACATATCTGCTACTAACATGTTATGTTCCATCCTCATTTGCTCTAACACATTAGCAGACGCTGTGATACTTACACTTCTGATTGGTTCTCCTAAGTCTAGGTTGTGTTACTTTAAACTCGTACTTCGGAAAACCCTGTGTGGTTTATAAAAAGCAAATCATTTTGTGCAGAGTCCATAACGCAATCATACAAACATTTCAAAACTTGTATAAAATGTGCATGTAAGCCCGTAAGAATATAAATATAAAGTGAAATTCCTTCTGGGAAATTTATAGACTCATATATTTCAATCATTTAGTGACACAAACATCAGCAGATTCAAGTGCATTTTTCTTGTTGCTACTTTTGTCTTCCTGGTTTTGTATTTAGGGGTACCTCACTTGTTTAGTTAAGTCTGCACTTCTTTTAGACTTCAAGGTCCACAATCAGTGATGATTCTGATCTTCTGCTTTCTGTCTGCTGTTTTTATAACGTTCAGCTGTGAAGCAGGAATCGTTGGATCACTTCATGCTTCCCTCTGCTCAAGAACTTTATGGAAATGCTGACTTTGTGGTCTAGCAGGAGTTGGCTGGAAACTGGCCAGGGTTGATCACCTCCATGCCATGCTGCATTGATGCAGTAATTCATTTAGAAAGGAGATGTTATTAGGGAGATCCTGAACAGCGTACGCTCCAGTACATTCCTCTATTAAAACATTTACCCCACCATTTCTCTTATGTTGTATTTAAACTTTCAGACAGGCTGAATTTTGGGTTTGGTTAAAATTAGTGGTGAAACTCGATTGAAATTGTTAATCAAGCTAACTACAATTGATCGCAATTAGTCACATTTAAATTGGAGAACATATTGACAAAATAAGCAACAATTAAATTCAAAACCCCTTTTTTTCTGCTATACAACAAATATCTTTGTTGTTGACAGGTGAGTTCAACAGCAGAGATATTTATTGTTTTCAATTTCGGTTATTCAGCCGTAAGACTGAACACAAAAGTGTTTCAGGAACTCCTGATGACTAATGGAACTTCTTTGATAAAATAATTCACTAGAAATATGGACTGTGGACGCTGACATTTACGGTGGGGACGTCTGCGCTGCTGCAACCTGTTTGGCATTGAGATGCCATTTCTACACAGATCAATAAGCCATTTCAGGCTTGAATGGCTTCAGTAATGTCAGTTCCTTTTAGCACAAGTTGGACACAACACCACTCTTTTCCAACGTCCCATCAAAAAATTTTTTGAAGCAAAAATTTATCCCTCACAGGCCAAGAGAAGCGGCTTTGTTGTCTGATATATCTGTTTGCAGACATATCTTGTGCGTAAGAAATACGGGTGTACCAGAAACACAGTACAAAGGTTCCGGCTTGAGGCTTTCGCATGTAAAAAAAACAAAAAAACAAAAAAAAAAACAGAAAAATAGGGCATTCACACTAGCCCTGTTTAGTCCATTTTAGTCAAACTCTAGTTTGATTCCCTAGGAAGTCTGGCTCGTTTGGGAAGGTGTGAATGCATCAAACTCTGATGTGGAAAAAGCAAACTCTAGTCTGCCTACAAACCTACGTCTTAGTTTGGTTGAAGTGAACTCTGGTGCAGTTCGAATGCATATCAGGATGCAAACGGACTGGAGACCACTTAAAAAGCAGGAAGTTGATTATAGTGCGGAGCATTCTGGGTAGCTACAACCAAAACAAACACATGAGGGGGAAAAAAGAGAAATCCCACAGCTGGTAAAATCTCATGCCACTCTATTTTTGTTTACATTTCGCGAAGAAGGAAGTTATGCTCGTGTCTTCTTCAGAGGCTCTTAAGTTATTTCCTTCAGTGGTTCTTGTTGCAGTGCCGCCACAGGCGAGGAGGGGGAACAGGTTTTTCAAAGTGTTTGGGTCGTTTGAGACAGTGCAGTGTGAAAGCGAACCATAGCAGCTGAAAAATGCAATAGATGTAATTTTGGTCCCCCATCAAACAGAGTCTACCAAATGAGAAAACACCCTATTTGTGTCAAAATTTAAATGCAATAAATTCTATGTAATTAATTAATCAAAATTAAAATCTTGACCCTAGTCAGAATAAATGTGTAACGAATTAATAGATAATACATTATTGATGATATTCTAAGTTATTGAGATGCCCCTGCATATTAACATTGCTTAGTTTCTCTTAGCGTTTGTGCACCTCCCCCACCGGCTAACCGCGGTGCTGCTGCGAGCCAACTTGGCCCAACACTTGTCCTTAAAAAAGGTAATCAAGCTAAACCACTGATCCTAAGCTGTGTGAGCCTTTCGACAAACGTGCACTTGTTCCTGATCTGCAGCCGCGCATCGGAGCAAACAGTGTTTGACCCAAACCAAAAGTCAATTATTCACACTGTGGCCTGCACTGTAAAAAAAAAAAAAAAAAACACATCCGCAGACGAGCGCTTGTTACTCAAGACGCCACAGATGATGCAAAAAAGCTGCTTATTTTAGCAACGCCGAGTACACTGAGTAGAAAACGGAGTGCAAGACATCAGCGTGGCGGTGAAAGAGAAACTTTGAAGGGCTTTACGCTGAACTCGTCTCATTATTGAGGCAAGAGTCACAAGCAGACTTACTCACACTTTCACATCCTTACTGATCTCTGAGCTACAAGGGCAGAACTTCTCTCTGCTCCCTTCCTCTATCTGTACATGTGTAAAATAAGCATGAACCAGAAAAGGTCAGGTTTCAGACTGGTTGAGAAGAGAGTGGAGGAAATGCAGTGGAGGGAAAAAGGAGTAGAGGGTAGAAGAGGGGTGTTGCACATCTCTAATACAGGCAACTTCTTTGCTGGTTAATCGAGGTTACTATTTTTAATGTCTGTCACTTCCTCCTGTCATGACAAGCGACTTTGGCTTAAGCTGGTTCTCAGTTTAGCAATCTCCACAGCACCTTCTTCTCCGTAACACCACCCTCCCTCCTCTCGGCCCTCCCTTAATGCACAAGGTACTAATCCGACAACCTTCATGTGAGAGAGGGGGAGGCTTGCCAGCTGAATCCACTAGCATGTCAGGATCTCTCCATACAACACTGAACCCAGAAAGGAGGGAGGAGCTGCTGACCTTTGTGCTGCCTGGTGTGCGAGCTCATTGGTCTAGGAGAGAGCTCTGCCAGGCCACCTCTGGATGGGCCCGCCACAGCTGGAGGGATCTGGCCGGGCTCCTGTCCAAAACAGAAAAAAAAAAAAAAAATTAATATAAGGAAGTAAAATTCAACACACAAACCTGTCTTTTGTTTTAAGTCAGTACTAGGGACGGGTGGGTTACCAGTACAGGGTTCATACGCTTTTCTCACGGTAATATTCAAGCACTTGTCAAGCATTTTCAAGGTACGTTTTCAAACTTTTCCAGCACCGCACTTTGGAGATAAGAACAACAAAAATGAACAAAACAGACAGTTTCAATTCACTATTACAGGATAACATTTACTGCTGTTATTAAAAGTGCCTTGCAACATTATTAATAACTTAAGTTTTATCTTCCAATATTGCAATATTAAAATTTAATTTTTATGTTTTTAAATCTCCCTCACACCTGACTGATCCGAGAACAAAACGATAATTTAACATAAAAATCCAACAATCCAATCCAATAATGTTTAACGTGTAAAAGAGAAGCCTACCTTTATTTCAATAATCAAAAAGCCATTGAGCCATTAGGAATAATAAATATTCATGATACTGAAACAATGTGAACGAATCGTGTTACTTTCCGACTCATAATAAACGCTTAACCACAACATACAAAGAAAGTTAAAACATCAGTCAACAAGAGTTTAGTCTGATTTAACTTCACTGATTTAACAGTGGAAAAAAAATTGCATCTGTGAACAAGGTTGTCCATATTTAGACTTTAAATCAAAGTTTGCACTTTATTAGAAAACTGTGCAGTTTCAATACCAAGCACTTTCCAAACCACCTAGTTGAATTTCAAGTATTTTCAAAGATTTTAAGCACAAGCATACAAACGCTGTTGGTAACACGATGTGCAGAGCTTGTAATGAGTTACAGCTAAGAATGAAAAAAAAAAAAAAAAAGTCCAACTTGACTTTAGATGATAAAGAAATTGAATAAATTAAAGAATCTTTTAGCAGAAAGACACATTAAAGTGAAGCATATAAAGAAAATAACTTTTTTTTAGGTAGTTTTTAGACAAAGCCTGTGTGTTAATGTGCTGGAAAGTTGCACAAATTAAGAGAGATTCCACAACAACGCTGGTCATGAAGTAGGCTTGTTTCTAGTGAGAGGTGAGGTTATCCTCTGAGGATCTACACAGCCACGGGGAGAGACTAGGGCTGGGACAACACAAGGATTACATCCACTGCAGTTACCGCTGCTTCGGCCTTCAGCCCTCTGCGGTGAGGCGGTTTGCCGTGCTCCGCTGGAGCCCCCTCGACCCACCACTCGGAGCTCATCTGCTCCAGCACCACCTCCCCGCGCCCGTACTCGGCAGGCTCTTCGTTGTCCGTGCCGTACTCCAAATCGATCTCTGTCTTGCGGCCGACCGACGACCTCACAGTCCGCACCGTCTTGCTGATTGGGTAGGGTCTTGGCGGGGTAGGGCCATGGTCGGGGCTCCCCACGGCGGCGGTGGCGGCAGCCATCTGACTCCTGAGCATGGCCTCCCTTCTAAGGCGGTCCCCTAGCCCTTTGAGCAGCGCTCTCTCTTTGATAGTGGGGGTGAGTTTGGGCGGACAACGGGCTGAGACTCGCCTGCTAGCGGGACTCGGATACAAGGTATCGTCTTCGGGATAATTTACAGTGTCGACGGTGTCGGCGTAGCGCACCCTGTGTTGCGTCTTCGGCTTAACCTGCAGGGGTTCTTGTCGGACAGAAGACTCTTTGGCAAGGGATCTGGGATCCCTGTTGAAGTGGTGGTGGTGGTGGTGCGGGATGTGCGGGTCGGGGGGATGCGGGTAATGGAGATGCTCAGAGTCTCTAGGAAGAATGGACCCTGGCCGAGGCTTGCTGCGGTGGAGTAAAGGCTCTTCCTGACTGCTATCCTCTTCCTCGGTCACCTCGGTGATGCTGAACAGCTGCTTGCACTGTGGGACCTGAGGGGGCAACTTAAGGATCCGTTCAAGAACGTCCCCGTCGCTGTCCGGCGTCTCCAGTTTGCGTGACTGCAGCGGTCGTAGTTGGATCGAGTGAAACACGGAGTGGTAAAGGTGTGGGGTCAAATAATTACCATTATCCAAGAAAAAATTATTTAATAAAGACGTTCAGGCATGCAAAGAGAAAAGAAAGAGGAAAAACAACAAAAAGGGTTACAAACAGACAAATACGCAGCAGAAATTAAAATGTGAGCAGAAAAGGGACCTAGTTCACATTTTGCACATTTTAATGCTTCCCTTTCGATGTCAACATCTTCTGAAATCTGCCCAAGCATTTTAAAAAAAAGACCCTTTGCTCTTTGGCAATAAGTTAAATCTTTTTTGGATTCTGGAAAATGAGCTGTTTCAAAAACCTCCTGATTGTTAAGTCACAGTCAACGGGCCCTGTGTGTTAACACAGCAAACCCAGCCGAGCTCAGCCCGTTACCCAGCAACCCCAGCACGTTTGGTTAGGTGGTTTCACCTCTGTATGCACTGTTCAATGGCTGCTGGAAAAGACTAGTGTTTTGTTGTTGACTTACAATCCGGAAACCACTTGCTATATTCTTGTTGGTTGGGCAGGAGGCTCCTCTTTTGCTTTTCAAAGATGAAAGGTTGTATAAATTCCCATCTGTTTGCAGCCATTTTCACATACGAGTGTAAATATTGAGTTGGGGGAGGGGAATAAGCGGCTTATTTGGATTTAAAGTGACAGGAGACCCTAAAACATCTCGTTCTGAACTTACCAGGCTAAAATCTCAGAATGATTTTGTCCAAAAAAAAAAAAAAAAAGAAAAGTAACTTATCCTAACATTTTCGAAGAAGCATAAGAGGTCACCTTTAACAAAAAGAAGCACGTCCACACTCTACAAAAAAGACAATAGAGGGTAGATTAGTAATTAATTTCTTTACCCTGTTGGCTCCCACTGTGTACCCCCTGGCCTGTGCTTCTCCAAGGTGGTCCGAGTAAAGGTCCTCCTCCTCCTCCTCCAGGATATCCGACAGATCTGAACGGCTGTTGTCTGCATGGTAGTCACTGTGAGGCTCCATCAGGCCTCTGCTGTAACTCTGAAGGAAAACAGCAGCTCATCAGCCAATCTGATGAAAATGATCTGTCGTGAATTCTGCTGCTTCATGAAAGATGTAACTATTTTAGCTCTAATACTTTTAAATTGCTGTGCTGTAGCTCTGGCTACATTTAAACACATAGTATGTCTTTTTTTTTTAATAAATTTTGGGGGTAAAAACTGTGGAAAATCATGAGCTCAGGGGTGTATAAATATATCTTTATGTAAAACAAATAATCAGAGCGTACCTGCTGCCTACTAGAGTAAGCCGGCTCCTGGTCTTGCCTCAAGAACTCCTCAATGGACACCAGCCGAGTGTTCTCGGGTTCCTCCTCCACCTCCGACTCCAGTGGAGAAGTGCTGGGTGGTCGCAGGACATTGGTGCTCTGCGGGTTCAAGAGGTCAACGATCGGGGCTTGAGGCGGACTTGCGACGCGCTCAGGGGTCCCAAGCTTGGCACAGGGGTCCTCGATGAACTCTGTGATGGATGGGAAAGGACGTATTGTCCCGGGGCTGTCGGCGTCTCTGCGGAGGTCCAACGCTGCCGCCACAATCTCCCCTTGAGCAGGCGGAGGTGGCGTCGCTGCTGATGGAGACGGCTGAGGTGCTGCGTTGATGGGGGAGGCCACGTTAACCTGAGTAGAAGAAACGCAACGTTTTATGATAACATCTGTTAATAAGGAGTGCCAATTTTAAGTTTCAGTGGCTGCTCGTCAATCTTATGCTTCACACCACTAATTAGCATTTTATATGTTTGACATTCAAGGTTCGTACGCTTTTCCCACAGTAAAATTCAAGCATGTAAGCTTTCAAACCTTTCCAGCGTCACATTTTGGCAATGAAAGCGATACAAATGAACTAAAAAAAAAGACGGTTTCAATTCACTATTATGTAATTTATTATCGTTATTAGCAATGTTTTGTGATTGTATGTACATTCTAAAGCAATGGAACGATGGAAACTAAAACATATCAAAATGATACGTTTTGAAACGTCGCGCTCACACACACCCTACACACCTGATTGATCAGAGAACAAAAATAATCCCCCCAATTTCAGTAACGTTGCGTAGCGCATAAAAATAAGCTAACCTTTATTTCAATGACACAGATCAACAAGCCATTGAGCAATTAGGAAGTAATAAATATTCAAAAATAAAATAAAAAAAATATTCGCTCAAGTTTTCTGACATTTAGCAAATGGAAATAATTTTGCTAGTTCAACTGATGTAAAACAAGATAAGTTTATTTAAAGAGTCTTTTTATTATTTTTGAATGTCTGGTTTCAACTGTAAATAACATCTTCCAATCGTAGGCTTTTAATCAAACGTTAGATTGCACTTATTACAAAACTGTGCAGTCCGAATATCAAGTATTTTCAAGAGCTTTACACAAAAATCGCGCGCTTTCCAAACCTTGAAAACACCTAATTGACATTCAAGCGATTTCAACTATTTCGAACTCCGGACAACAGATTTTCATTCCTATTTTATCGATCAAAAGTTGGCAGAGTGAGCATTACCACTGGAGGAACGGCGGAGGCCACGGGTAAGGCGGCCTCACACACAGTCAAGGCAGCAGCAGAAGTCGGGTCGGCCCAGGCTTTCACATAGGAGGCAGATAACAGACGGTCTTGTGAGTGGAGGGCGTGAGGCAGGTTGGCAGCAGCCTCCACTGCGGGGCCAGGCCTCTGTGTGCCTGATGGCAGAGTGTTGGGCAGCGCAGAGACTTTGGCAGCAGAGTTTCCATAAGACGGAAGTGGGGATAAGTTACTGGGGGCTACTGAGGTGTAGAGGGGGTGTGGCACAACTGGGGCGGTCGGAGTCGGGCCTGCCATGACGGCGGCCAGCTTGGAGGGCACGTTTACTGGAAAAGAGTCGCAGGATTCCCCGTGGGCAGACATGGTGCGAACAGTGAGCTCCTGCGCTGCCTGGAGGGCCTGGATCTGAGAGGGGCCCAGCAGAGCACTTCCAGCTGTCGGCGACGCCACTTCCAAGACCTTTGATAGCAAGAATGTTAAAATTCAGACTTCGTATGCTTTTCCCACAGTAAAAATTCAAGCACTTTGATAAGTTTTCAAACTTTTCCAGCACCACCCTTTGGCGATAAAAACAATGCAAAAGACCTAAAAAAAAGACAATTCCAATTCACCCGTACAATATATAACTTATTACTGCTATAAGTAATATCTTGTGATAGGATTCTACATTCTACAGCAGGGACAAGTAAACTAAATTATAACATAATTTTATGTTTTGAAACGTCTCTCTTACCCACACGCTATATACCTGACAAAATGCTAAATCAACAAAAAAAACAAATCCACTAATTTCAATGACATAAGCTGACTTTTATTTCAGTTTCACAGATCAAAAAGCCAATGAGCCATTAGGGAATAAGAAATATTCATCATGTTGAAGCAATCCAAACAAATCGTGTTAAAGCTCAAATGTAAGTGCTTAAACACAATGTACAAAAAATAAAAAGAAAAAAAAGAAAACCAACAAAAAAAAAAAATTTACTTGCTAAGTTTTCTGGCCTTTAGCAAATAGAAATAATTATAAATAATTTAAACTAAAACATGAAAAGTTCAGTCTGATTTAAGTTCAAGTAGTGAGAAATAAAATGTGTATGCGTTTTTTTATTAGGTGCAAGAAAATATCTCATGTAAATAATGTTCTCCAAACCAAGTTAAGGACTTTACACAAACACTTTCCAAACCTCGAAAATACTTATATTCAAGGATCTCAAGCACCTGTGTGAACTCTGAAAATTAGCATTCACACTCATTACATGATTATTGAAAATCCTTGCCTTCTTCTTGTCCGCATATATGGTGTATCCAGTGACCCGGACTCCGTTAGAGGTCCCAGCAGCATCTATGGTGACCGGCAGCCAGCTGATGAGAGCGATCCCGGGAGAGGGGCCGGGCTCCAGCTGTACGTCCAGCGGAGCGTCGGGCGGACCTGCAGCAATTAAACGCGTTACACCCCGGGGGACAGCTAGCGTAGTATCAGGGCTCATGTTTCTGTACTAAAAGCAGGACAAAACAGAGGAGCGATTCTTGTAACAGTAGGTATACAACACTACTAAGCAGCAAGGTAGCAATCTAAATGCACAAGAAGGATCCAGATACCTGATTTCCCAGAGTGTGGGCATGGAACTTAAGCAAATTTGACAGATTGTTTAGAGAAACGTGACTCAAACCGCTGATCACAGTTCAAGAGTTGGCAGAACACAAGAGGAGTGTGGCACCAAACACAAACTGAGTTCAGCAACAAAACAGCAGCAAAGACAAAACGATGAGATAATAAAAATCTGCTTTTCAAAAACCATTTTCTCAGACTCTTACATTAAATAGCTGATATCTTGAAACAGGTGAAACAGGATGTGTTAAAATCATATCAATCTTATGGAATAAATCAAACAGTCTCAATTTAATCAAAAGTCTGTCTTAAGGTGAAAAAGTCTTTTCAGGGAGCTTACACTGTGTGAAAGCAACATCTACTCTCAGATTCTTAACATTAAAACTTCTAATTTAAACTGTATGGTTATGTTGGATGCAGAGGTCGCGCTTGACGTTTTTGTTCTCCGTCATCTTGATCGACAGTATATAAAAAAAAATCGGTCATGTACTATTTTTACCCTTCAAAATCTAATCATACTAACGTAGGCTATTCAGCCGCATTTTTATGCGGTTTAATTAATATTCACCTAGTTGAACCGTGAATCCAGATCCCATCACTCAAAAAGCAGACAAATGCATCTAACTTTTTCTCCGTAGTGACAAAAACCACTGACCGTGGAACCAATAACTTATAATAAATGAAATTAAACGACTCCACTTAAATGACCAGTACTTCACCTGCTGGGGTCTGAACGCACAGCCTCACAAGTTCCTCCTGGTCGCATCTGCAGAGAAATCTGCGCTGGTTCATCGGTCAGTTGGATCTGTCCGATCCAAACCGATCAATTGAACTCTGCGAGTCTTTTTTACCCAGTGCGGTCCGGACTTGCACTTTTACGATGATCTTTTTGCGTGGTTTCGCTTCCCCGAAACGGACAGATGTTATGTCTGCCACGCTCCTCCGCTAATGTGAACAAAGAAGGCTCCTTTTATTGAAACCGCAGGATGAGTTAAGTTTAATTCTTCGCAGCGGCGGAGCCGCGTCCGCATCAGTTGTGCAGCCGCAGCGCACTGCGCATGTTACGGTCTAGTTAACTCCTGCATCTTTACGTCCTCAAGATAAACTGCCGGCTTCTGTGTTTAGACTATAAATGGATCAACACAACATTGCATTCTCTTTTTTTTTTCTGTTCAATGTGCGCTGGAGACTGGAATTAAACGCGGTATTTCAACCAAAGGTTTGCAATGTGCTCCCCAAGACGCTCCAAAGCGTCCAGTCCATAACTCTTGAACACGCTGTCAGCTCCCGGTCAGAAAGACGCATTTAGTTCAGTGTTCATAAGATGATATTCAGAAAGGATTTTTTTATTGATTGATTTTAGTTGCCTCTGCGATGAACTCTGTGTAAAGTCTATAATGTCTGCGCATGTGCACCAGTCAAGGGTGTTAATTATAACCTGTCAAAATGACTGACGAGCTTCAAATTTCGCCGTCGTTTAAATAAACAACCGGTCAAATACAGAAATGTGCTAAGCGCCATAGTGTACCATTATACATCTTGGCCCCTTTGTAAATGGCTTTCTTTCACTCTTTTTACACATTTCTTGATTTCAGACACTGAATAAAGTTAAATAGGAGGAATTCGGTGAATTATAATTTGTGACCTTAGCTATTGTGGACATAATTTAAAGAAATGAAAGAGCTTGAAGAAAAGCGTCAAAGTAAGTCAAATCTCCTTTGAATTCAGCAGAATATCAATATTGCAAAAAAAATAAAAAATAAAATAAATACCCTAAGTAACTGGCAATTGCTGCCTAAAAAAAATCAGTTATGTGAGATGAATGTATAGTGGCTATAAAATGAGTCTGGTTTGTTGGTATGTGTGGGTGAAGCTGCACCCACACATACCAACAGAAGCAGTAATCTTGTCTAAAAATCGACAGCAGGTGAATCTTTAACGTCTGACTGAGTTCTTTCAGCATGAACGCTTCCCACCTACAGACGATGGCTAAATCATTGGATGTACAGCAGAGACCTGTATCACCACTGATGTGTTGGAATCTGAATTACGTAATTACTTTACAGTGGGATTATTGTTAAGGAAAAAAAAAAAAAAAGCCGTATAAATTCTTAATCTGGATCAAATGTTTGAGCTAGGCGATAAACACAGAGGCTTCCATGTGCCAAGCGTTACATTATTTTGACTCGAATGCTGAGTGGGGGGGGAGGGGGACAAATTTAAACAGCGTGATGCATTTGGTCCTGACCTGCCATCAGCGTGCTGAAGCTGATGGTGGCGCTCCTGTGTTCCCGCCGCTCCGCGGGGAGCTCCCACGGCGTTCGGTGCGGCCGCGCCTCCACTTTGACCGTGTACTGCAGGCTGGGCGAGAGGTTATTGAGGCACAGCGAGTAGCAGCCAGCCTTCACCAGCTCACACTCCTCATCGTTCAAGGACACAATGTGCACATAGTTACTGTTGCTGGGCAGCCAGGTCAGGTTGGCGGACGTGGCGGTAACTCTGTCCACGTGCAGCTGCGTGGGCGCCACGCAGACGTCCCGGCCGACCAGCATGCTGCAGCGGAGCTGGTCCGACACGCCCTTCTCCGTTAGGCTCTGGACCGAAACCCGGTAGGCTTTGAGGTTGACGTCGAGGCGCTCCAGCACCGCTTTGGTCTGAGCGCCGAAGGGCACGTTCAGCCGCAGCTCCTGGTCCACGTACACGTTGTAGCTCCACACGTTGCCCCACCCGGCCGGCACCAACGGGGGGTCCCAGCCGATGATGATGCTCTTGGCAAGCTGCTTGATGAGGGTAAGTTTCCGTGGGTAAGGCACGACGTCCACTCCCACCTCCTCCAAATCCAGGTCCAGGCCGTTGGTGAGGGGGGCCGGAACGCACGAGGCCGACACCGAATCCGAGAGGCCGGAGGCGGCCGACGCCTCCGTCCTTTCTGAGGCGCCAACGCCCAGGTGGAGGTGGTGCTGGTGGCTGGCACTGTGCAGGCTGCTGTCTAGCAGGGAGTTGTGCGACACGTCCCCGGTCTCTGGGTGCTGCGCGCTCATTACATCATCATCTGACACACGTTCCACGAAGTTGGAGGGGACCAGCCCTCTCCGTCCGTCCATCAGTTCACCTGGAAAACGGCAACGATTAAATATTAAACATCAGGTAAAATCAGGAGCATTAAAGGGGCAGTTTTAAGCATTTCCCAGGCACATGGTGCCATTTTAAAACACAGTCAAGTAACTGTGTTACCCTCAGTTGTTATTAAAATGCTATTGATATCAATTATGACTTAAAAGAAATTTGATTTTGTAATTTAACCCCTTGACATTAGGCTTCTGTCTCTCTAAAAACTCCCTGTTCTTTCTGAAACTCCACCTTTCCTCTAACAACGTTTTTCCCAGCTTTGCACGGAGAAGTAGCTCGTATGAGTTCAGTAGATGAACAGTTCTTCCAGGTGTTTGCTAATTGCTACTGGCTAGTCTGAAGGAGCTGAGGGCGGTGGCACAGGGAAGGGGTGCTCTTTGAGGTGGAAGCGGTGAGGCTTGGAAATTTTCACATTAGAATGAAATTATTACCAGCAGCATGACTTTGAAACGGTTGAGCAAACAATATATTGGCCAGCCCTATTAAGAAGCTATAACAGACCTTCATAGAAACCATCATCATCCATGTCGCCGTAAACGTAGATGTATTCCCCGGCGGTCAAAGGCAGCTCCACCTCTGGGTTATCATTCGGCCCATCGTAAGGATTGTAACTGTTACAGATAAAATAATTTTAATGTTCAACATTTGTCTCAACAAGCTGTTGATGCAGCAAAAGAAATTGTGTTTAATTATTACTTACCTGTATCTGGCAATAAAAACCTGAAGCTTTGCTGCTCCCCTGCTGGCTGTGTACGGCGCCGGGGCCACGTCGATGTCCAACTCCTCAACTTCACTGGCTGTGTCCACCTGAGGGAAACAAATGATGCTTAAAATGGGTAAAAGTAAAGGGAATCTGTAATCGTCACCTTCAAGGTGGGCTATTGTGTAATTTCCAATGCAATTTTATAGTACAACCAAGTAAGTAGTTTACCACTAGTTGTTATAAAAATGCTGTTTGTATAAAAAAGAATTTAAAAGAAATTTGACATCGTAACCATATCTGACCGATTAAAATCGGTCTCTTTAAAAACCTCCTACTCCTCGTGACACTTCACCTACAGCAGTGCTTCTCTCCATGCTGCCGTCCTTTGAAGCTCAGCAGATGCGCATTTCCACCAGGTGTTTGCTAATTACTGCTGCTGCTAGTCTGAAGGAGCTTAGTGAGGGAGGTGCAGAGGCGGAGGTTTGAATTAGCAGGGGCTTAGGCACCCCGAAATGGTTGCCACGGGAGATTCAAGGGTTTCTCAAACATGCACAAATGAGACAAAGCAAGATGTCCATACATATATTTTTGATGTTGGAATAACTTTGTAACATGACATGAAGCTAAAAAAGTTGATTTTACATAATACTGCCTTTGTTTGGTGAATCAGATTACTACATTTTATATGAGACAACTGCAAATTAGTTATCTATGCGAGTTATCTAGAAATAACAACCTGCCTGTTTAGAGTTGACTGTAAAGGAAGCCACTGTGCTCAACTGCGAGCAATTACAGGAAGTGAAGCAAAGACAAAAAACAGGACGAAACGTAAGCTGAGTTTACTTCCAAGGTTCACAATCATATCAACAGACTGAAAAATAATAATCTTATTGGATCTACTTTGCCTATACGACTTTATCTGACATGTAGAAAATGTCTTTTGCAAGGCTAAGCAGGAAGAGCCTTCATTTTAAATTAGTCACTAACCCACTTGATACCTGACATCTCATTTTAAATAGTGGCAGCAATAAAAGATGCTGTATTTGTAGTTCTGTGGGAGATAATCACCCTCAACTACTACTGTATAACCTTCATAATCCACAGTGCCGAGTGGATTATCTCACTAAATATAAGCTTTGGGGGCTGATGGGTGACTAGATGAACAGACCACCAACATGTAGGAACTGACTCTGTAGAGCCTGAGCAGCAATCCCCAAATATCTATCGGATGTGTGTGAGCAGAAGTAGGACTTGCATAATCAGCTGCACCCATGCTTGCATCAGATGACAGGCGGGTTCTGGCCGGAACCTTTGTATTTGCACGTTTCTGGAACATCAGTAAATGTACAAGCGACATCTGCAAATAACGATGGGCGAAAAAGCTGCTATTCTTGGCCCACAGTGGGTTGATTGTTGCTTCAAAAACGTATCTGATGGGATGCTGAGGAAGACTACTGCAGTGTGTGTACGTTGTGCTAAAGTGGTATTTTTTCAAAAAAAGCTCCATGAATGATCAGGAGTTCCTTAAACGCTGAACGAGTATGATAGAACTCGGCACTAATCTGACGGCTGAATACCTACAGGTTAAAAACAATACGTGTCTTTATTGTTGGGCTCATATGACTACTTATACAATACGTTGGCAATAATAAAGGTTTTTAAATTGAAATGTCAAAATATGGTTTGATTGAAATGCAATTAATTGCAGATTAATTAATAAACAACCCTTCAATGAGTCCAACCACTAGTTTTAATTTCATTTCACAATTTTTAATTCAAAAAGACTATTAATGAAAAATAACTGAGATGGAACATGTACAGGACAACACATTATAACACATTTTTGATGAATATATTTACTTTTCAAAATGAAGTACAAATGACTTCAAATTGCTATTTTAAAGTTGATGAGTTGAAGCCTGAAAAATCATAAATATGCATATATATTGCACTTTTTTAACCATACTTAAAGCGCTTTCACACTTGCGGGCAAACTGGGAATAACTGCCTTGCTCAAATGAACACCAGTAAGTGGCAGAGGAGGGAGCTGAAGTCAAACTCAACTTTCTAATAGGAAAGCCCTGGTGACTTACAACCAGTTATTCCAGGTGGAATAAAATAAAAAATAAAAAATCCTAGCAGCTTACTGGTATCATATTAGACACATTTAATGGTCTGGACCAGATTTACTTCATGCAGTTTCCGTTAATAAATGATCTCTTTTGCTTCACTGTGAATCTACCAGAAGTCACAACATCGAAGTTGAAAAGAAAGTGCAGGGTACCTCATGCGTCGGGCTCGATTTGTGCGGACTGAGGTGGGTGTCAGATTTGGGGGTGAGGTGCGTGGTTTCCGACTTGGAGGAAGACCCCGACTTGCTGACGCTGATGGTGGGCAGCTCTCGGTGCTTGGTGACGGGCGAGCGCTCCACCCTGGAGAGTCCTGCTGCGTGCGGCGTGGACCCCCTGCGCAAAGCGGCGGCCACATCTAGAAGGAGAGAGAGGAAGAGGATAAAACATGTCCTTGCACGTTAACCCGGTTGTCTGCGACCTGCCAGGTGGGAGAGATCACTGGACGGCATGCAGGCAGCTCAAGGTTGAACATGGCTGATTAAAACGGGTGCGGGGGGGAGAAAAAAAAAAAAAAAATCCGGTCTCCATCTGTCTGAGGCTGGAGGTCATGCTACCTTGTGTCGCCGTGTATCACACCAGCCGTGTTAAGGGGCTTAACAGGTTCTAGGCTCCACAGACGTTTAAAACGCCGAGCGGCGACTCTCGGCAGCATGTGATGATGGGAGACAAGAGCAGGCCCGGTAAACGATGACGGTGCGGGTGAGATGACGGACCGGAACGTGCCGTGCTTTAAGTGACAGCGTGACGAACGGAGACGGAGAGCGTACCGAGGGGATCGTTACCGTCCGGACAGGAGAGAGTGTCACCTCCCTCCAGACTCCAGAAGGCTATTTCACCCAGAGACACCATGTCCAGTGTGCCACCAGTGCAGTCTAAAACACATAGAGAGCACAGAGCAGCATAAAGACACCGGGCAACGTGGTGGGCTGCAGAGAGACGAAAGGAGCGGAGCAGATAAGCAGTGTTGTTACATTTCAGGCAGCTGTGGCTGGAAGTAATGTTAGAAATACACAGACACACACGGAGAGAACGATAAGAGATTGTAAGGACACACATTACTGACAACAGCAGCCATTGCAACAGTAGTGGGTGCCTAAAATAGATTTAAGTCAAACCAAAGTAAGAGACGCAAAAATCTTAATTAGTAAGCAGAATCCACCTGCGTCTAATTTATTCTCAGCATGACTGCGGCTGATCTGTGAAGGAGAATCATGAAGAACACAGCAGACAGGTTAGGGAGAAGACGGAAGCCTCGTAAGGGGCGTTGTTGATTCAATATCGATCCAATTCAATATTGTTTTAAATCCTTCGATATTGATTTAGCAATAATTCTGTGGATTACGTATTAATGATTGTATGCATTACTTATTTATTAGTTTTTCCTGCCCATATTAACAACCATGGTGGTATACATCACCATCATGATAGCACAGTAACAGCAACAGTAGCACAACACGTGCTCAATGTTGAGTATAAAGGTTAAAATATGAAAATTGAAGTCTATTTAAACTTAATTCTCCTTTTCTTGTGGAAACAGAGACAATTCATCATCGCTGTTGTATCATCAACAGCGATGATGAACTTAAGAAGATGAAGAAGACGAAGGAGAAGACGAAGAAGAAGAAGAAGACTACTTCATATCTACCTGTTTACATGCGACACCGAGCTGATACAGCAATGAGGTAGTGAGGACGTGCAGCATCTCGGCCTGCAGACCTGCATCCATTGCAAAAAAAGGCCCGAGCTGCTCATCTAGCTCATCAAGCTTGACGCTATCCAGCGCTGTTCTTCGTTAGCAGAAAGTGTGGGAAATGGAGGAAGAGGTAGGCTTTACCGTAAACACTCAAACGTCCCCGGATCGTGCGCACGGCTCACGAAAGTGTTCCTCACCATGGCACAAACATACCAAATCGATATTGAGTTGGAAAACATTAATCGCAACGCATTGATGAGTCGATATTTCTACCCACCCATACTCGTCAACCAACACATGGCTGTCCGCCTTAATCATAGAAGCAGCCAAGAGGCCCGTGGCAGCTCTGGAGAAGCTGTAGAGATGCACATCTTTGATGGAGAACCTGTTGACGGATTAGTCAGTTGCATCACTCCTCAGATCTGTCCTTTAAGAAAGAGGGACGTTAAAAAGCAAGACATTGTTGGAGAAAAGTTATCAGAAGTCTTGTTTACAGTTTGCCACGAGCCGACAAACGCGTGGAAGAAGGACTAGAGTTCAAAATGCTACATATGACCAAACCTCGTCTTCTACAATAAAATATGATGGCGGCAGCATTATATGCTTTAGGATTGCTTTTCTTCAGCAGGAACAGGGAATCTGCTCAGTGTTTTTGGGGAGATGGATACAAGGCGATCCAGTAAACCTATTACTTAAAAGTCTATCCTCCAACCAGAGATACAATGAAATGATTTAGATCACACAGCAATTAAGTCATTGAGGTGACAAAATCTTAAAAGTCCACTAATGATTAAAGCAGGAAGAAACAGACAGTAAAGAAAGGCGTTTTGCAGTTCACCTCGTTCGGTAGTCAGGCCCACCCCGTTGGTCAGAACTGAGAGGCTGGGATTGTTGAGGAGGGTGGAACTGGCCAGGTCCACTTTGGAGGCCTGCAGCCGGAACTTCTCCAACTCCTGGGACAGCAGGCCGAACTGCTCACTCTGACTGCGACATTTCTCCTCCAGCTCTCGTACCTTCGACTGCACGCAACACAGAGACATTTAGGAGACGCAACAGTAAAAATAACAACCGGCCACATCTACGTTTCAGCATGTTTGGTTACCATTTAGTTGCTCCGTAGCAGCAAACTTTGATATATTTTATTATCGTTTTATGCACCAGACCAACACAACGTAATGTTGAATTGTAAAGTAAAAGGAAAATGGCACATAGCTTGATTAATTTAGTTGTACAAATAAAACTCTAAAACGTGTGGAGTGCATTTGTATTCAGCCTAGAATTAATGAGTTGAAAAAAAAAATCTATTTGCAATTACAGCAGCAGGTATTTTCACTACTAGCTATACACATCTAGAGACTGAATTGTTTGCAAAATAGTTCAGTCAGATTGAGTGGTGAGCATCTTTGTAAAGCAGTTTTAAAGTCCTGCTGTTATTGCAGACTGTAAGTTTAAATCTCCACTTTGACTAGGCCATTCAAACATATAAGCATGGTTTGTTCTAAAGTCATTGCATTACAGCTCTGTCTGTATGTTCAATTGGCTGCTGAACTCAAATGTTCAGCAGCCGATTTAGCACCAACTTTAACCCAGCTCAAGAAATCCCCACAGTATGAGGCTTCCACCACTATTTTTCACTTAATGTATCTTCCATTTAAGCTGATGATCTCTTCAGCTGTCCCAGAGCTGTTTTATTTAGGAGCATCAGTGTAAAAATTAAAACAAAAATAAATAAATGCAAAATACTAAAATTGCGCATACACACTAATAAAATATAACACCTGCATACAATTTTTCTCTCACACGCATACATAAAAGACTA